>PQWD01001172.1:54282-64893 GCA_019425675.1 Leucinodes orbonalis
TATTAAGACTTAGCCTGTTAAGCGATTCCTTTATATTCAGCATTAACCTATAGAAAACTGGACGGATCGCATCCATTGTATATAATATAACGCTTTCTACGTTCTTATTCTAGTCCAGCTTAGGACCCAAACTGCGCTCCCTTTAGAAGAAGTGGCTGAAATAAATCCTTAATAATTGCAAATAGGTAAGTTACCTATTTGGCACTGCTAAGGGATCTATGCGAAACATTTGGTGTATTTGCTGAAATCTAAACCGTTACTCCACATTGATTGTCTTTTATAAACAAATAAAATCGCACCTTACCTACGGAAACAAAAAAATCTTGTTTACAACAAAGGCAATTTAAAACTAAACGAGTACGACAATATTTCATTATTAGTTCAAAACCTCTTTGAATAATTTTCGCTATGGCATTGCCCTCGGTTCCAAAGAGCTTTTGTTTCGTCTATAACAAGCTCAGTTACAAGAAACAATAGTGCCACTAAAATGCTTCTTAGCGAGTACACACTCGGTACACGTCAGTGGAAGCACTTCTGATACTTAAATAGTTTAATATTTTAGCTGTTGTTACATTTTTGCTTCTTTTGTAATGTCTAATGTACCCTATGTATAAGTAGGTAAGTAACATTTGTAAGAAAATCGTCATATGTCGGGATATGTGTATTTTTTATCTAAAGGTAAATCTTTTTTTTTTAAATTTTTTGGTTGAATTAAGTTATGATAAGCAAGGAGGATTGGTATCATCAGGTAGACGGCTGATCAAAAATCATTTGCCAAATCTATTTAGTATTATCATGGGACTTACTGCGCCAACCCCAAATGGATAAGAGCAAAATAATGATGATGATGATGAGGTTGGATCAAGATGTCTGCACATTCAAAATAAGATATTTACAGGTGTAAGGTTGTAATGATGTTTTTCTTATTATTAATCTCTTTTTAATAAGGGGTTAATCGTTATTAACTAAAAATGCTGAAATTGTATGAAATCCCATCTTATAAACAAAGGCTCCAAGATCCCAAGGATTAGCTGGCTGACAAAGAGAGAGAATATTTGCAACTATATCGTACTAGTAATGAAATATATATTGCCAGAAAGATTCAGGCGATATTACTTCACAGATTCAAACTTTCGAGGACTTTTTATATCATTGATTTCTGTTATAATATAATAATAATAATTCTTTATTGCACAAAGGAAGATTAGACATACAATTTTCACATTAAACAAATTACAATAATTGAGTTGTGCATCAGAAGAATGCAGCTTATTTGCATGAACAGAGGTTCCCAAACAAGGCAGAGCCTGTATCTTGGTGAACCAGTATAATAAATTACTTAACAAAAGTCTAATTCTTGTAAGACAAAAGTCTAAATTAATCATTTCAAAGTATTTGTGGAATAAATTATAAATGTATGGCCTAAAACATCAATTCATCAAACTTTCAGTGCTCAGATAATCGAGAGAGAGTAACCACTTTGTTGTTGTGTTATTGTTGATATTTCATGAAAATTATCTTTAATATTTGTATTTTTGTATATATTATCTTTTGTCGTTTTATATCTGAGCAGTATATAATTTTCATATTTCAAATATTTATTACGCATCAAATCATCTTATATTCAGTAACATACTAGGTACATCAACGTTTGCTAGCCTATTGTATTGAAACCTTAGATGAACAATGAACTTAAAACAAATACAAAAGCACAAAGCACAAATGCGCAAAGTGTAGTTATATTCGCTGAAAACCACATAAATCTTATTAAATTCGTTCTCTTCATTTAATTAAATTGCATATATTTAGTAATATGAACGTCTGCACTATACCATATACACCTAATTGAATTCGTGGTCCTTTGTTGCGGTACTGCGGACTCTTAAAGCTATTCCAAAGACACCTCGCCGGCATCCATGAGCGAGAGGAAATAAAGTTATGATTTATGCAGTGAAATATGTTGCAGTGAGGGGAGACGCTCCACGCTAAGCGGCCGACGCCTGCCGTTGACAACGTAAATCCAGAGCAAACGAGAAGACAATCGATTCTGAATACAACTTACTTATTTATTGGCCATCTTTATTTTATATTTGTTATTCAGTAATGGAACGGTAATGTTTGTGGTTAACTGTCTCATGGTCTAGCAAGTTGAAGTGGTCTGAGCGCTGGATTTAGATATCAGCATGATCCTCACACGTCTTGTTCGCAGGAGGTCCTTTGACTTTTCACTTTGTGCCCTTTTCCCAATTTGGTTAAGACATATCTGGCTGGATCATCTTATTGTCTGAACAAAAAGATTCCTTGCTTTAAACGGCACGTTAACCTACCAATATGTTGAGTGTTAACACCCAAAACTCGCAAAAGCCGTGGTGAGACACGGCCTAATTTCCTGCAATTGGATGTTAATAGATTATGATTATTGACTTGACTTCTACGAGTAGTTTATATTGTTGTGCGAATTTCTGTATAAGAATAACTTTGTATTCAAAACTAAATTTTTATTATTAATAATTATTATATCAAAGCACAAATAGTAACTGCCTGAAATTTGCCCCAGCAAGATGTATGCGTCACATTCACTAATATATTCCGCGCACTAAAGCAGTTATGTTTTTGGCAAACATTTGAAAAGAAAACATATTTGCAAATAGATACTCTTTAGTAACAAAATCAGTGCAATAGCGAGGTGCAATAAAAACCTGGATCAATAATTTGTTGGCTTATACACGTGGGTGGTCCCCAGTCCACACACACATTAAAAACCATATCCGTTTAGTTCTTTGACTTTGTGTACAATTTTCATTATTCACAATATCGGAGCTTTTCTTGCACAAGGCAGAAATTATTTCCTTTGAGACACGAGTTACATACAATATGTATTTGTTTGTAAACTTTTTTATGCCTTGGAATTAAATATTTACTTTAATTCACTAGTATTAGCTTTGAAAACCCGAGTTGTTTTGTAAAGCAAAAAAACTATTACAGCAAAAAAGTCCATTCGAAAATAAATCTAGAATAAATCAATGTTACATTTGGGACAACTGTGATTTTCTTAGGAGTAATTTACTAGAATAAAAAGTAGCCTATACATTTTTATTCAAATAGGAATATCCCAGTAAGTACTATTATGGAACTCTCGTAGGATTAGCCTGATAAGTTATTCTATTTATTTTTAATAAATGAACCCCTAATTCTGTACACACATCTACGCAGCCAAAATGGACCAAAACAATTCTGTTCGCCTATGAATATCGATGCGGCCACTGCGAAGGGAGGAAGGCACTCGCACATAATATTCTAACGGGCTATAATCCGCAGTAGCTCCGTTGCGGTAATCAAATCCTAGCGGGCCAGTGCCCTAATCGTGGTGCACCACGCCTGACCTCCGTCAAATCGGCCCAAGAACCCGTCTGAGTGTCACCGAGCGTAGATAACTGGGGCCTACTACCCGACTGGCATCAACTCGTACCGATCAAGGATTAGCGATCGGCTCCTATTGGAGTACCCACGGTAGAAATGCCTTCGTCTATGACGTTACAATGACGTTTAATTATGAAATGACGTGCCGATTTTTCCACCTTAATTTTCTTTCGATAATGCTATGTATGCTTTTAATAGGTGTATATATTAGATCTTATACAACCTGTACATGATAAGAATGTAAATATATACACTGTTAGCGTACCTTTCGAAATAAATAAATATAACCAATTCATAAGTTTTGCACTTTTTAATTGGCTATACTCGGAAAAGATCGGCACAATTCGATTGATGTGATGATTACGTTAAATGTACGTAAACAACGAAGTTGTTTTCATTACTTTTTTAAAATAGTTCAGTATATACAATTATTAGTAATGAATGATGGCCGTCATTGGAACACAAAAAGCACCATATAAAATTATTATCCGCAATGTTATAATGATAAAACGAGCTATATGTTCACAGTCTTGCAAGAATATTTTCAATTTAAATTAAAACTTTCCGTCGAATTACTTACATACATATTTTACATTCGACACTGTTACGCATCGAGACAAAGCGTATTCGTATCTCGTCCTATTCCTTTGAAACTGCACGATTTCATTAGCCACAACCAAGTGAGTAATTAAATAAATTGATCGTTAGTATCATAAGTTCGCGTTTGGAAACTTCCAGGGCTGCCACGTGAACTTACTCGACAATGAGCTTGCTTGTTAAGGAAATCAAACATACTGTTTTTAAGAATTTGGGTATTTTCTTTATTTTGACTTATAACAAATAATGTTTGTACTTAGAATACTACGGAAAACATCGAGAGAATTATGTTCGTTAAATAAAAAAATATGCACTGACATTCATACAGTGACTACGCCCCATAATAAGCGGGAAACTTGTGGTTAGGGTAGTTAATAACTGATTAAAATACTCATATATTTTTTAATATATGTACATACAAATTAACATGCACACAAATGTTTGAAATGCCCGGGGATCGAACTCAGAACCCTTGGTGTAGAAGACGACGTCTCGACTATTACACAACATGGGTCGTTATGTAGCTATCATTTGTCTATCATTCAGTTTTTTAAGTTCAACGATTTGTTTTTATTGAACAGGATACAAACGAGAATACAGTTCACCTGATGGTAAATGACACCACCGCCCGTGAACATATCCAAGATCAGAAGTCCTAGAAATGCGTTGCCGGTCCTTTGAAAGTGTGTACTTTTTTGAAAGATAAATGATATTAATTAAATTCCTTATGATAGCGATACTTTAATTATTTACGCATTCATTTTATTTCGTATCATTCCTGTCAACTGATGAACAAACACCTCTCACATACACAGGAAGCGTGATAAAGAGCATCACGTCTGACCACAGACAAAGTAAGATGTACAGAGGGTGGCCTGGCGTGTGTCACGTGACCTTTTATGATTCAATTGTCTTTGGCCGACCGTCTTCAACCTGCGTCAGAGTGACAGCTCGCCGACGGCGTCGCCTGAAACCCTGAAACTGTACCTCACTGGCCCAATAAAATTAACACGTACAATCTGACAGCCTGCGGTCAAAATGTTTAATTTATTTTGATTTGATGGCCCAGTTATGTGAATGTTAACCGTATTTGTATAAAGCATTGAGTTTGATTTCGTACTATAATAAAACTAACATTATGTCGCATATTTAATACGTTTATGATGTCTGCATAAAACCGAATTGTACTTCTAAATATTTTTTAGCTAGTTACGACAATCATAATTATAAAAATCAAACACATTTAATTAAAATGTAAAACAATTTAACCGCTTATTAGTTAATAGCGTTCAATTTGTTCGCGAGACAATAATATTACTCATAAAATACGAATAATATATTTTACTAGTTATGCCCCGCGGTGTTACCCGTTGTATAAGATATTCTCCCGCAGTAAAACATAGCGTAAAATCGTTTTGTTAAATCACGTTGAAACACGCAGCCCGCGCGACGTGAGCTGCGCTCCGCGCGGTAAAACACTAGTTGAATTTTCCAAATATAAAGAGCTTTTTCTAAAATAAAAGGAGCCTATGTTTTTCCTTAGTACATCAGCTACATGCAAAATAGCCCCGTCCAAATCAGTCCAGCCTTTTCAGAGATTACCCGGAACACCAAGAGAAAAATTAAAAAAAAATTGGTTTGGGGTATATACCGTATATATATTCACATGCATTTGTTTAAATATTACAAACAGACACTCCAAATTTATTTCTATGTTATAGACACAAAGGGGAGCCTACAATATTGTTGTAACCTGCAGGATAACGGACGCAAATAATTTGAATGGTTCCAATCAAATGGGTCTACAATATTAGGAATGCGAACAGTGTCTAATGTAATGCAACTAAATTGCCGACGCTGAGCAATGGACTAGAATCAGATTCCAGACAAGCATTTAGCCTAAGTTCTGGATTGTAAGTACCTAGGTATTCTGTTTATAATGGATAAGGTGCTTTGAACGCTAGACATCCGTGCAGTTCAACAGACAATTACACGCATGTAATGAGTATTGCTATCTTACAGAATAAGATACACCAAACATGTTAATATTATTCCATTAACTAATTTAACCCGATTTCAAGGAGAACGCATGTAAGATCGTCTTCGTAGATATCGCAATTTTGCATTTTGTCTTACAATAAAAATAGATATCTAGCTTAATATGCTTTTGGTATAGTTGTATTCCGGCTGAAGGTTACAAGTGAAGACAAGGTATATTGCTGAAAGATGTTAATGAACATTGTGACGTCACTAGCCGGTGGTTTTTCAGTTAGACGTGAGTGTACTTTCCTTTTATTTTAAGGATGAAAATTAAGTTTGAGATCGTCGGACGGCACAATGTGTGGAACTATATCCTTTACGGGTAGGCTCGTGCCCCTCGGTAGAACGTATAATGAGCTGATGATGATGTCGAAGTAGAAAGAAAAATTTTGATTCATGAATGGGGCTATACTATTTGACTCTTCGCTCAATTTAAAGTAAAAATAAAAAATACAGATAATATTTATTTAATTATATATATAGTTTACTGATGAATTAAGCCTCGTTGTTTCCTTAATGTTGACGTTTTCTGTCTCTTCTAGTCTGTCTTTTTCTCTGGTCTTTACCATAAATAATTTTGTCTCAAATATGAACATATCAAAATTCCTTTCATACTAGGCCGTCGCAAACCACAAAACGGGTCAGTCGCAATGAGTTCCAGGTATGTTATATTACTACTTAAATGCATATGAATACTTAAAGTAAAAACTTTGCATTCGCTCTAATTCAAAAGCTCGCAATTCCTGCGCGGGCTGGCGAAGTGACGCTAATCCGGGAAGCGCACGGGGATCTGTGTTAAAATTGCGAAAGTGATTATTCTAACACACTTCGAACTTTAATACTATAATGATAAAAATTTATTGCATTTAACAATACTTTATTAAAATTTGCACGCACTGGATATTTATTACATGTAACTAAAATTGAGTGCTGTTTGTATTGAATAATAAAATTTAATAACCTTTTAATAACGGCAACATTATTGAAACTATAAGAAGGTGAATAGAGCGTTGTTGTGGTGGTGGTGCGTTTTTTTCTTTTTACTTAAACGTATTAAGAGGACAGATATGTGAAATTTTGTGTATAGGTACCTACTGTTATATAATTTGGGGAGAGGGCTGCAAATCAGCGTAAAGCAAAATCTGTTCAGCATTTTATTGAAGGAGATACGTCGTTGTCTTACGTTGGTAGATAAATTACTAAGCAATGATAATCAGGTGTGTACAAATGTATTTATTAATGGGGTTACAAAATTATGCTTATATGTCTATAGGGAGGTGTTCAGTGCGACAACGACACGTTTTATGACGCCCTTCATTAAATCGCTCCGAGTATTAAGTACGTGCTGCTGAAAAGAATTCATTATTAAAATACCTCAGGGACTGCGGCTGTCTCAGTTAATGTGAGGCAAGATTTAAGGCGCAATACGTGCTTACTCGTTGAAACGAGAAATATTACCCTAACTCGCTTTTGGGTTCCGATCCTGTTTGGAAATGTTCAATGTCTTTTTAATGGTTGAATTTATATATTTTGGATGTTAAATTTGATTAAAGTACCGTAATCATGTTTATTTTAATAAGAACTTCTAATAATACTTCCCAAGTTATTATACCTATTAATATTTCAAACTAAACATTTACTAGCTCATAAAACTTTAAAGATACGTTTACGATCTTGATGATTTATATATTATTAACTAAACATGAGAAAAGTCTTATTTTCTATATCTACTTACACTATATCTAATTAGTTGATAGCGTAAGTAGATATAGAATAAAGATAATCCACCTCCTACTCGTATAAAATTTTAACTTATTAGCTAGGTTACTAGTACCAGTAAAAAAAATGTTACATTTTAGAATCAACAAAGAAAGATTTACTCGAGGAAATATCGCGGGAAATTTAGTGTTAGGAATAAAAAGCATTTGTATTCAAGCTACGGGACCCTTTGTTAATTTGTAATGACCTACATTTTTCAAGTCGTCTATTTCAGCTAACGGATTTTAGTTGCATTAACATTAAGTTGAGTTAACCGTTTATACAAAATTATCATGATAAATTTGTTATGTAGTAATCACAGCGTGATGTTGATGAAATAGTCATGAAAACGCAAATACACGTAAGCACATACTGACCTGAAATGACCCTATTTTTTATAACAAGGTAATTTTTATAAAACGATTATGAGTTATTAATGACTGACTGAAAGAAAAAACATTTCACATCATCAAAAATTAAGATTTATATTTAATGATTATTATACATGTTTACTTAAGGACTTTGCTAGTTGACATAGATTCGAGTCAGTTAAATTTACACATGTAGTAAATGTATACATCCGTTATTAAATTAGACATTTGCGACAGCATTGGTTGCATGAAATTCTTTGAAAGCAGGTCCGTTTTGTAGGCTGGTGGCACGTGTTATTGCCGGCTGGCACGTATAGAAGGTGTTGCTTATAATTTCGCCGGGTGAGATTGCGCCGTAATGCCGGCTAAGGGCTCCTTGAATTGCTGTATTTCCTTAATAGTCTGCATTTACCCTCGCCGACAATTTGTGACGAGACGTGAGCTAAATTGTCGCCGAGAGGAAATAAACTAATTTACTTATGTATGGCATTCATAAACAAAGGCGCTCGTCCAGTTATAATGGTCATGTTAAGTGTATATTGAAATTGACTATTGCAATTGTAGATTTCGGTATTAGGGTTTCTCATTTCTCGACCTTTTTTATTTCTCGGAGCACGAGAATTCTCGACCACTATTTCCCGGGAATTCTCGGGTTGTCGAGAAATATTGAAAAGCTCAAAACATATTTGATTTAACAATAAAACTATACTTTTTATGCAATATTCAACATTTATCAATGACCAACGTTTATTTTTAGTTTCATGTGAGTTTAACTTAACTATAGAAAACTTTAATTAAGCGAAAAAACTCTAGCGAGATCTTCTTATCATTATTTCTAGTTTCTACAAACAAATATACTAAATAGTCTTTTTCTTTGAAAAAAAAAACAAATAAAATATCTTCTAAAAACAATGTCATCATGTCACCACAATGAAACTTAGTACCTTACATACTAAATAATTTATTTTAGTCTCAGTCTGTACTACAAACTTTTCAATTACGTAGCATAAAACGACAGTTTAATTCCTTATAAAAAATAACAATCAGACTAGCTTAATAATTACGAGTAACAGTAAGGTACATGTACATACATGTGTGGTAAAAGTTGATACAAAGACTAAACTAAGGAATAGTTTAGTCTTTGTATCAACTTTTCAATATTTGTTATAAGTAAATGGAGTCTTTTCTTTACGTAAGTAAACATAAAAATCTAATAAATCATTAAAAATCTTAAGACCAATTACAATCACAATTTAAAGCGGAAACTGCTTCAAAAGCTAACCCACGATGTCACGTTATCATTAAGAAAATAAGCCTTTAAAAATACAAGGGCATTTATAGCATCATCTGACAATCGGTTTCGTATTTTTGTCACAAAGTTTCCAGACAAGGAGAAAACACGTTCGTTCTATTATGTACTCTAGTATAACGTATTAGAAACGTTTTCAGAAACGTAATTAGCGGGGTCTTCCTGAGAGGAACTCAAATCTTAATAATTACAACGACCGTGTGAAATATCAAATTTCGGTGCCCTCCTCTAATAGGACAAATTATTTCATTTAATTTCGCACGACGCGTGGCAGAGCCGCAACGAGAACGCAAGCGCGTTATCAAGTTTTTAATTTTTTGACTGAATTTCTCGATTTCTCGACCACTTTTTTCTCGTCTCGAGTAAGGCAAATTCCCGGGAATTCTCGGTTCGAGAATTCTCGAAGAAAACCCTATTCGGTATGTACTTATAATAATGCCGACAAAATATCTTAAGTTTCTAGTTTTTGAAGAATCATTACTTTTAGATAATGGTGTGTACAAGAATTCCTTGATATACATATAAAAAACATTGATAAAATCTGGTTCGTGCAGTTTATACTAAACTAACCGTCTACTACAGGGTTACTTGAATTCCAAAAGTGAAACTTTACAAAACATTAGCGTACACAGCAACCCCGCTTTAAGAACCAACATATAAATTACCATTCCGTGTGTGAGTTTAGCTGAACTGGACAAATGCTAAAACTCCTTCCACTGACTTGCTGCACTGAATTTAAATGTAGTAAACAAACAACAAACGTCGTCAAATAGACTACGACGTTGAAAGTATTGCGGACATGCTTAAGTCGGTGCATTTCCTTCACAGTTTAGTCTGTAACCGCTAACTAAGAGACGGCTATAAGTAATGAGCTTTTTGGCCAAAAGGTGCTGGCAAGTGAAAATATAATATAGTATGCATTATTTTCAGTCAAAAATGACTTCAAAAATATTTTCATCTAAAGGATTCCGAGTAGATACAAGCTCTCAGCGTTGGTAACTCAAACTCAGCTAGTTTTTCTTGACTGGAAAAAAATATATCGAAAAATAAAAATTGAAGCTAATAAATCCATTTTATCATCTTAGTTGTATATAGACAAGATATTTATCATTGTAG
>PQWD01001174.1:18149-33109 GCA_019425675.1 Leucinodes orbonalis
CACACCACTGAGCCACCGACGCTCAGAATATTATTATTTTACAATCAATAATATTATTACAGAAATATTATTGATTGTAAATAAACAAAAAAAATCAATGAAACGACATATAAAATGAGGTGCTCTTTTATAAAACTATGGTTTGGTATTTTATTGCGGATGGTGGAAACTTTTTTTAGTTATGATAAGCTTGCTCTGAGCACAGACTATCCTAGTGGAAGAGACGTTCTCTAAGATGGAGCGAGCTTTCCCAGAAATAGCCTATTAACTCAAACTACCGGATTATATAGGGCTAATTCTTTTATTACTGTTACATTCGTAGAGGCTGTATATGTTTTGTTATTCAATCCTATTTACGAGAGAAGCCCCAAATCAATATCACTATATATCTATTGGTTGTTGACAGCTGATGTTCTCCAACAGTATCTGATCGGTACATTACTGAGCAGTTCTACCATTACCATTCGAATCAATAAGTTGCTATGGCTGGATCCTGATAGTTAACGTAACATACGTTCGTAACGTTACCCTCTTTCGAGAAATACTTTACCATGTCTATAAATAGAATCTCATTCTTTGTTCGATGTATTGATCTATCTAGATAGCTTATATATTGGGGTGATATCCTGGGAAGAGCCACTTTGAATTCCGTGAAAGTTCACAAAACTTTTACCATTATCATAATAATGCGGAAAAATATTCTGGCAAATGTCCTAGTAATTGGTTGAACAGAGAGATAAAATTAAAGATATGAAACTGTTTAATTAAGTCATTGATTTACCAATTCACTCATTAAAATCTAAGGGGTTCTGAACCGCACTGTATCATAAGCCGAAAGCCATGATTACCTGTTGACCTTGTGAAGGAATGTTGTAATAAACAAATATTAACTTTTATTTATCATCATCAGCTCATTATACGTCCCCACCGAAGGGCACGGGCCTACCCGTACAGGATATATAGTCCTTGGTCGTCCACGCGGGCCAGTGCGGATTTGCCGACTTCACGCACAACCTTCGAATCTCTTCGCAAGCGTGCGCAGGTTTCCTTACGATGTTTTCCTTCACCGTAAGAGCGTCGAATATACGTCCATTTCATTGCAAAAATTCGGAAAGACATTGAAATGTGGCGGGCTGTGAACCTGCACCCTCCAGATCGTAAGGCAACAGTCCACAACAATGAGCTGATAATGATGATAACTGGCTTTAAGCTATATAATACTGTAAACGCCTACACATATGACATACCTATGCTGCTTTAAATGATATTGCTTTGTAATTGTACACGTTTAAGTTAAGTCTCTGGTCTCTTTGTGATTTAGCAAACTGAGACAGTTAGATGGTGATTATCAAGAAATGATAACCGATGGGGCGGAAAGGTTCTCGAGTGGCGTCCGCGTAACGGAAAACGCAGCGTAGGCCGACCCCCAACCATATGGTCTGATGATCTGGTTAAGGTGGCAGGTAGCAGATGGATGTCAACTGCAAGGGATCGGTCCGCGTGGAAATCATTAGGGGAGGCCTTCGTTCAGCAGTGGACTTTCTAGGTTGTAATGATGATGATGATAACCTAGAAAACACATTTGAAGCTGTAATGAAATACAATTTGTATTTTAGGCAAACGGAAGTCTGCGAATAGATTTTTAAGGAAGGAAATTCAATAGTTTTACTTTACCTACAGACCTATATAGCGCTTAGGAAATATTGTGCACTGTTTGTCTGTCTTGTTGGATGAGGGGTAATAACACAAAAACTAACTAGGCAAGTCACAGTTCTTCCCACACAGTATCTCAGTTCATTCTTGAAAATCACCCACAGGTAGTACATGTCCTATATTAAATAACTAACAAAATGTAAAATCCTAGTGTGTGTTCATGAATCCACAGCGTGTTTACTAAGGGTTGGTTGTGAGACATTAGACTCCACATTTTTACTAACCGTGTTACATGTGGGGTGGGGTGCGTACCACTCCCCATCAAATAAAAGGATTAAGATGCGCCAAATAAAATTGAATTATTTTCTCCAAAGCTAAACCCTAGAACACTAGCCGGTCAGTGCGCAGCAATTGACGGCGTTCACTCATTCACGCGCTCGTAAACTAAAGCACTATGCGATCTGCAGGGTGTGATGTGATGAGTTTTATGCACGTAACATAGACAAACTCGCTATTACTCTATGCGACATATCGCACAGTGTTGCCAACTTAGCTACTTTATAGACTTGGTAGGGTCTTTATTGACAAATGACTACTCGCCTCGACATTTCGAAGTTACGACCTGGGTAAAAGGCGTTTTTCGACCAATCTATTCACGTTTTTACTTTTTTTATCTTTAAAAACGCTGTCTTTTGATAAACCTAAAAAGGCGCCAGAAAAAATAGCTAAAATTTTATTTAAAATATTTATCAATTGTAGCTGTCCATCATAAAATATACCTAGATCTAGCTACAATGTAACTAAGTTGGAAACAGCATGGGTCCAGCCGGTGTGATTAGCAAAGCTGCCTGTTCGAACCTTTATTACACTGTGCGATCTGCATGGTACCATGCAGATCACATGCTTGCAGATCGAATAATGTAATAAGTGCTTAAATAGAGTGAGACAAACAAAATGTAGGTCTTCGCCCAAGCTTAACTTCTTACCAAACCTTGGGCCAATGGTTTACCCCGCTCACTCGGTGAAACACAATGCACAACGTTGCTTTACGCTAATTGTGTCGTAATATCTTTCCAACTAAAACTAAAACTTTTTAGATAAGGCTAAAATAACTTACGTAGTCTCATTTGGTTACACAAACGCTACAAGAAAAATATCACAATAAATTACTAATTGGTCAAAATGACCACTAAGCACATCAAGTGTACATCAGTTCATGTTTGAAATGTCACAAAAGTACATTACCCACTTACAAAGTTATCCTCAGTCCAAGAGGCAATAAAGACAGTTCAAGTGTTAGCAAAGATACGCCCATTAATTAGTCAAAGGAGCATCAACATCTCAATCAGTTATGTAATGGCTGACGCCGCGAGCAAATTGAATTTTGCTCGACGACACTCAGCAGATATCCGTGTCGACGCACACAAGTGACTTAAACGCCAAGCTTGAAGCAAGAAAATTTTACTGTTTTGGAAATTCTTCATATTATTAGAATGATACGAGTTTTTTTTAATTCATGTATCTAATGTAATGTCTTTAAGTGTAAGTTAAATACAATATTACCTAAAACTTAAAATTAAAGACATAGAAAAGGTATGCCACACAGCACGTGCCATTCTATGATTTGTAAGTTTTATATGCTATGGTTTCATTTACTCCAATGCTGAATATTGTTTTCCCTCAATTAATGCTAAACTGGACATACGTAAACGGAGTATTTTCTTACCCTGTCTCGACCAGCGAATTTGCGTACTTATATCAGTCCATTAAATTGGAAAACTCATCTAATAACCTAAATTCTTTAGTTTTAATTATAGTTTACGAGTATTGCATAAGATCTAAACTTGAAAACCGAATATTAATAAAAATATTTTTTACCATTTAGACTGTCAGGTTTAGGAACCTCTTTATTTCATATCAAAGAACTATGATTACTTCATCTTTATCATATTTTAAATACGTTCATTGCAAATAAATTAATCATCGTTATCAATACCATCAGCTGAATTAATATCTAGAAAACGTAATATCGCTCGCCAATTTAATAATCAAATTGACGTTAAGGACATCAAATTTGAATTTTCTTCACAAAAAAATACACTGTGAATATAATTTTGCCTGTTACTACGAAAAAGGTATGATATTTAATTTCCTTTTCTGGTCAAGCTTTCGATTTTATACGTCAGACGTTTCCCTCATTCCAATTACACCAAGAACTGAGACATTCCTTTCTATAGCTAGACAAACTTTAAAAAATAATTAGTATGTATTAATTGAATTTATTTTACGCAACTTTTTCATATTTTGAAGGAACTATTATTAAAGTTGCCAATCTTGTTATCTTAAATTTTGTGTAACTAACAAGCTTACAAAATCATACATACAAATCCACGTTGAAGTATCCGGAAATAGTGAATAGGCTGTTTCTAGGCAGGCATGATCCATCCTAGGCCGCATCATCACTTACCATTAGGTGAGATGGCGATCAAATGTCTGCCTATAGAGGATAAAAAAATCACCAATGTCACTCTCAAACCTCATTAAAGCGAACAAACATGTTGAGTTCATTCCAAAACGGGAGGCAATTAAAACAAAAATTTTAACAGTAAATAAGATGTGATATCATTAATTGATCAAAAGGGAGTCCCGATAAGTGTAACGTAAACGGGAAAACGCGTACAAATTGAAATTTCTCACCCTACATCAATCAGAGTCTCAAGTGCGGTGCTGTTTCTAATGGCTTGCACGCGAATCAAAAAAAAATACTAACAAAATAGCTTCACTTTAGAAGTATACCCAAAACCTCATACTTAAGGGTAAACACGATACTGGGTTGCCTAGGAAGGTACCACTGCAGTGCCAGATATCGTCTCGTGAAATAAAAGTGTTATGCTCTTTTGTGTTTCGGAATGAGGGCATTGTAGCTAATGAAATTACCGGGTATAAGAGACCTAACATCTGTTGTCTCGGGTGACGGGCGCAGTGCAGCACTGATAGAGCAAAATAACTGTTTATCAGTTGTTGGTATCCTTCAATGCCGCTTGTCATGTCAGGCAGTATAACTTACCATCAAGTGAGCGTTCATTTTGGAAGGCACTTTGAATATTAAACAAAATTCTCAACTTTATAAAGTACATATTTATTAAACGAAGTATTTATTTTATCAAGAAACGTTTCAGGGCTTTTGTATATAAATAGATTCTTGCTAACTTGCATGAATATTAGAGTAATATGAAGATTCCAAATAAATCTCACAAATTGTCGACTCTTTCAATAAAAATAAGATAAGGGTTTTTTATTAAATCTTTTTACCTGATGGTCAGTTACCATAAGTATTTAGTCATTGTTTGCTAAAATACACATCAAAAACATACAAACATAAAATAAAACATACATGTCGTATTTTGTTAGTAAACAATTGACTATTCTTGCAAAATGTCTAAATATACCAGGAAATATATTTGGATATTGATTATAAGAAACCTAATATGTCTTGATAAATTTCAACATCTGAAAGGCCACGCATAACATTACTAAGGTTTTTATGAAAAAGATCAATCGTGAGTATATAGGAAAGCTTAAAAGCAGTACAAACCAAAAAAAATCCGTGCGAACGTGTATTTCTTGATTGATCAAAAGAGACTCCCGTCGCTGTATGAACATGCCATCAAACAGTCTTAAAATTTTATATCATACCATATAAATCATGATCCATCCTCGGTCGCATCATCACTTAAACCTGATGCGTGAGATGGCGGTCAAATGTCCGCCTATAGAAGATAAAAAAACAGTGCCTTAAATTATGGGAATAATAACAACCATGGACTCAGAGCGTCGTTGGCTCAGTGGTGTGGACTGTCGCCTTCCTACCGGGACGGTTGAGGTTCAAATCCCGACACGTACCAATGTATTTTCGAATTTTCGAAAATATATGTACCTTATCCGACGCTCTTACGGTGAAGGAAAACATCGTGAGGAAACCTTCATGCACGCCTGCGAAGAGATTCGAAGGTTGTGTGTGAAGTCGTCCAATCCGCACTGGGCCCGCGTGGACGACTAAGGCCTAATCACCCTATACGGGTAGGCTCGTGCCCCTCGGTGGGGACGTTTAATGAGCTGATGATGATGATGATGGACTCCCAAATAATCTAGTCAAGTAGTCCGTGGTGTAGTGGGCATAGATTTCGGTTGTGCAATCTGTAGGTAGTGGGTTTTGTCCAAAAAAATGATGATGCTTCGGAGGGCATACAATACCGTCGCTTCGTCATTTGTAAATCTTTATTACGACGTAATGAAACCGAACCATTTTTGATGAAATTAAATTTGGAGAAATTGGTAATTAAAATTGGATTACGTTCGAAAACAGTCACGGTTAAAGACCGGTCAGCATACATACACAATAGTATTTGAATGTAAATAAACTATTATTAAAATTTATTAGAATTTCCATAGGAAATTTGAAAAAACTTTTTACCCAACCTGATATTTTTTCTTATCTATAAGTGTTATTGTAATATTTTTAGGCCCTCATTAAATTGAAAAAAGACCTCATTAATATACATAAATAAAATTATTGCAAAATCTGAATAAGGAAACATCAGGTTTTCAATTAAAATATTGATTAAGTTTATCGAAGACTCTTAAGCTTGTTAAATAAAAAAATACAACGTTTAGGGAAGGTGTTACTGGTTTTCATAATTAATTTTAAAATTAAACCAGATTTATCTCAAAGCCGTTTTAAATTACTTGAAAATTTTGCAAAGCGGCAAAAGTCTTCCGATAAAAATTACAATCACTAATTGGTTTTTACTGATCAAGAAAACAAAGAAGATATCAAATACCCTTGATTTCACTTTAATAAAGAAAGTTGGCTGGAATTTTCAATAGGAAACGTAAAAAAAGTTTGTGAGCCTTTTGACTTTTCTTCGCCTTAAAGGATCTGATAAAACAGGAATTGCTCATATCTACAGTCAGTCCCATGTCATTATTAAGTTACCTCAAAGCATTAAACACAGTTATTTGAGCATCGAGTACCCGTACTAACAACTAACTAGGTGGTAGACTAGATACTAAGTCGTCTGCGTCAATATTACCGCAGGGCCAAATATCGTCTCGTTAAATAGGAGTGTTTTACAATTTCGTGTTTTCAGATGCGCACACTGTAGCCAGTAAAATGACCGGGTATATGGCCCCAAGTCATTTTCGATCAGTATGGTTTAATAACATTAATGAGCATTAACAGAATGGCTGTTATTAATTATTTTTGCAGCATTAAGGCAATTAAGGCTGATATATAAAACGCAAATCTGTGTGTGCGGCAGATTATATGATAATATTTTAATTTGAATAACGCAGGTTAATTTGGTCGATTTGAGCAGCGTGATTAATATTCTTTAATAATAAGGCAGGCGTAAAATATTGGTTGTCATTGGTCATTTAATTTATACTCCTGTTAATTTTAAAACACGTACTTGTAAATGACACTTGTTGATATTATGTATTTATTTATTTGTTGGTAGGAATCCTCCCACATGCATTGTACAAGTAAACGATCGGATATGTTAAATATAATGTAATGTTTCAATCTAAATCTAGAATTAATGCTCAGGCCTCTGGCCATGTAGCCAGGTAGGTTTAATTGGTAATATGTATTTTGAAAGTAATTGGAGGTTCAAATCCCGCCACGTATGTACCAATGTGTTTTCGAATTTTCGAAATTATATGTACGTTATTCGACGCTCTTACGGTGAAGGAAAACATCGTGAGGAAACCTTCATGCACGCCTGCGAAGAGATTCAAAAGTTGTGTGTAAAGCGGTCAAATCCGCACTGGGCCCGCGTGGACGACTAAGGTCTAATCACCCTTTACGGGTAGGCCTCCTCTCGGTGGGCACGTTTAATGAGCTGATGATGATGATGATTCGTAAATGATTCCAAATTCTTTTTTTTGCCTTAAGTAGGTAATTCTTTTTAAATATTATTGAGTTTTAAGATTATTAGGTTGCTTGAATAGATTAAATTAATAGGTAGTTGTAAGAATTTGAACGAAATTTTTCAAGTCTTACAACAATGATCGTATTTATTGTATCGCACATATATCGTTTCTGAAAAAAAAAAACACTGAGCAACCAAATATCAAAACATGATCCTACAATAACTTCTCGCTCTCCACATGATCAATGTCGCTAAAACATTTTAAAGAAACGTGACCCGGTTTCTTTTAAAAATCAAGCTGCTTCCATGAAACAAAATCCTTTAGAACCCACCATATATCATTAAACACGTACGAAAGATATGATATTTTGTGGCACACGTAAAATGTAACACGTAAAAATAACTCGAACATACGCACGGGACCTTTGACACGCCTTTGAGTATCAAAGTCTATAGCTAAAGGTTGACTCTGAATTGGAATGTGTATCACGAATATATCGTAAAATCGCTGTATCACCGAATGTCACAGTTCATCGACGCAGTTAACGAAAAAGGCGAGCGAGCGACATCTGATCGAATACTCATAATACAGGTTTAGTCACTTGTCCTCTGAAAGACAATATTCTTATCAATTGTGGCAACATTAACTGTTTTTTATTTATGTTATAAGTGAACAGGACGGTCAGGACGCTCATTATGTATGTGGTGAGTGATACGCCTAACCGTGTCAGTGCGGCATTGAAGGCTACCGACAACTGATAGACAGTTATTATCCTCCATCAATGCCGCACTGCGCCAGTAACCCGAGACAACAGATGTTGGGTCACTTATACCCGGTATTTACACTAATTGCAGTATCCTAATCCCGAAACACAAAAGTGCATAACACTCTTATTTCACGGGACGATAATTGGCACTGCGGTGGTAACTACCTAGACGAGTCAGTATCGAGTCTACCACCTAGGAAATATTTAATAATAATAATGCATCTTTCTTTTGCTACTAAATCCAATTTCATATCTTTCAATATAGGATATGTGTATGTTAATGACTAGAAAAACAAGTATGATAGCAATATTTATCAATTATTTAATTAAAGTCGCTAAAGAAAACCCTCTCCTTAAGATTATTAGTCAAATTATGGAGTCAAAAAATTTAAATTTAAAAATCCGCAGCGCAGTTTTACCAATAAAATGGTTTTAGAACATTTTATTTACGGTTTCATACTTTAGGTAAGTAAATATATAGCCGAATTTATTGTTTTATAGTAACGTTGACATACTACTTTAAATAATAATATAGTTAAACATGAAGTCTGTATTATGGGTACTGAACAACGGATAAATATGCTTATATATTTTTTGTGAATGCATACATACTATACATGGAAAACACCCAGACCATTACAAACTAACATGTTCATGCACACAAATGTTTGTACTGCCCGGGGATCGAACCCGGAACGTTGCAGTCGACGTCTCAACCGCAACACCAAATGGATCGTCTAAATATCAATGTCAGTATACACACTTTACGGGTGGGCTCGTGCCCTTTGTTGGGGACGTTTTATGCGCTGCTGATGATGATGATAATAAACGTTCACATAAATCCATACTAATGTTTAAACTAACGAATAATTAATCAGAAAAGGGGAATTGTGTTACTCCGAATTTAGCAAAAGCCGCAGGCAAAAAATATTGAAGCCATTTTGGTTGTTAATAATTAACGAACGTACTGAGAAATCACATGCCTTTAATAGACGCTAGCAACTCAATGAATAATCATTGATCGTATTGAATATAAATTCAAGCAGTTATATCTGGAGTGGTTGAGATGATTATAGTAAAAAATGACTATGGATTCAATTCATCATCATTACAGCCTAATATATGCACTGATGAACGAAGGCCTTCCCTAAAGATTTCCATGAGTTCCGATCCCTAGCAGTTGACATTGATTTCCATCCACACTCAATATGTTACAATGACATTAACCTAATTTATACATGTCCAAACCAATGCCAAGAATTTTACGTAAACAACATTTTAATTATATAATTGTACGGGGCTAGAGAGCGAAATAGATTACCAGTTGTCTCTTGACGTTATCTACAAAACTCGTCGGGTGACTTCGTGCAGGGTCGCAAGTAGTACGAGTAAGACACTTGACATCAGCTGAGTCACAGCTGTTCGTTGTTTAGTAATGTTTGTGTTTATGTACTGTCTAATTGAATTTATTGTATTGCATTCAATTGTTGTTGAGTATATATTTGTATTGTAATTTCAAACACAATGAACATTGTTATTGAATAAATAAATAAATAAATTGTTCAGCTCTTAGCAGCATATTCGAAAAAAATCTTGGATTATCGAATATCGGACATGAATCCTATCTAAAACCAACTCAAAACTTTCTTCATTCTTTGATCCGACCTCGCAAAGGTCTCTTTGGCCCTTAACAACCCATCATTGTGCGTCTGGGGAATCTTTCAAATAAGTCGACATTTGATCCAAGTTTTTTACCTTACCTGTAGGTATTTTACTTAAAAACCAAGATGTTAAGGTGATTTACCGTATAGCACATTATATCATATTATGATGAAGTACAAAATTATAAAAAAACATACTTACAAAAATGGAAAATTTCTGCCTAAAATAATAATCCAAGCAACGTAATTCGAAAACTGGCAATTCTAGGTAAAAATCCTGGCTGCACTGCGACGCTGCGTGATTTCAAATATATTTTTCTGTTTCCAGATGTATATAAATTAATTATTGTTAAAATAAATGGGGGAGGCCTATGTCCAGCAGTGGACTGCGATAGGTTGAATAGGAAAATAAAAAGAGTGTCTTTTATTCTTTCAATTCCTTCCAGGTAGTGGCATGCACTCCATATTATATGCAAATGAGAAGTGCCTAACCTGTGCGTCCAGAAAATCCGAAAAATCACCAACATATTAAATGAAACCAAGTTAGCAAAAGTAAGCATGTGTTCCGTAGTCATTTATTAAATATCCAGGTGTATTATTTGTCAGTAAATAAAAACATCAAACTGTCGTTTTGAGCTTCAACATATCGACCTTAATATTTATTATTTTCTTAAAATTTCACCTTTCATATAACGACAAATGTATAACGACAAATGTATTACTCATATCGTGACGTCTTAGGCCGCCATGCCACAGAAAACCATGGATTCATGACATTTGAAGAGATCATTTAATCTGTTAGTTTACATTCCATTTTCATAAGGTTTATCTCCTTGATTGCTGTCCGAGTCATAAAAAATAATAAGGCCGCAATTTAAAAGTCAGTTTCTGTAACAAGAGCAAGTCCTAAGTCTGCTACGTAATGAATACAAGCTTGTAAAATCCATTGTCTTTGAACTGCAATAGGAAAAGCTATAAGACTATGCAAAGTTGAAAAAAACACGAGTAGAAGCGCTCAATTAGATGTCGATATCATTTAAATTTTCAATGGTATGCTAATCGAAATACACGAACCCTCACCGAGCCGGCAAAGTGAAATAACATCATTTTGTTCGTCGAATATATTACCCGACAAAATAAAATACGCCGTCGGAATAATAAATTGTCTAAACCGCCAAAATATAAGCCATTGTTGAATAAAATATGCGACCTCTTATTGTCTATGTATTTATTTATGACCTGTGAAGATGTGAGAGAAGCTGTTTTTAGTTTAACTAGAAAAGCTTGTCCATCATAAGTAGTTCGTGAGTCTCATTTTCGAGTTGAAATAGTTATCTGGAACATTCAAGTCGAGATATGCTTAATTCAACTGTCGACTGCTAGCTGATAAAACATTTAATATATTCCGATTAAATACATAAAATATTAACAGAGAAACGAATTTCAGCTAAGAATCATCTCGTTCGGTACCATCGCAGTACCCGATATTGTCCAGCGTTATGCACTTTTGTGTTTCGGGATGTGGGCTCTCTAGCTAGTAAAATTACCGGGTCTATGAGACCTAATATCCGTTGTCTCGGGTAACGGACGCAATGATGAGTATAATAATTGTCTATTCGTTGTTGGTTTCTTTCAATGCTGCTCTGTCATGGTAATGCGTATCACTTGCCATCATGTGAGCGTCCTGACCGTCCTGTACACTTTGCAAATGCACAGAAATTTTTGCTCTGCCCGGAAACCGAGTCCGGAAGCGTTGTTGGAATAGCTGACTTCGTAACGATTAGACCTTAAGGGTTCTCAAAAATAGCTAAAATTATTATTTTTTTGCCTCATAAATATAAAGTGGTATTTGTGGTCCATGTATGTGTAGGTACTGTAATGTATTTCTTATTTAATTTCACCCTTTGACTCATATAGATTGTATATTTTTATAAATTAGTCAGTGGCAGTTAGAGGTAACCCTTTCACTGCAACATTTATTAACCATTTAATTTTTTTTATTTAAGAAATATAATGATAATATGCAATTCATACTTCTTTTGTGATAAAAATATCCCGTTTTATATTTATGACATACAGTTTTAATATTTATCAACTCAAAGTCAAATAATTGTCAATAAGAATTGTTATGTCAAGTACCTCGTTAAAATCAAAATGTTATTCACGTAATTGATCGTTGACAAAGCCTCAATTATTAAAATGAAGTGAGAGTTAAATGTCATATAAACAAAGTACAAATCCATGCAAACTGCTACAATTTATTTTTTCCTTTGTTTTATCTCACTTACAAACAAGGAAACAATTTCACTTAATATGAAAAACAAAACTAAATATTTTTTGCTGAAAATAAAATATAAACTATAAGAGCTTAAATAAATGTGAAATAAAACAATTTAAAGAAATGCTATCAAAAGGGCCTCACATTACACGGATAATGACACTTGTTTTACTTTTTTACAACTGGATATCAAAAGATTCGACTTATGATATTTTCACTTATCACCCACACGGATCATCATGAGTGTCATCATCAGCTTATTATACATCCCCAAGCCATAGGCATAGCCATAGGCCTACACGTAAAGGGTGTATAGACCTTAGTCGTCCAGTGCGGATTAGCCGAAATCACGCATAAACTTTGAATTTCTTCGTAGGCTTGCGCAGGTTTCCACACAATGTTTTCCTTCACCGTAAAAGCGTTGGATAAACGTACATATAATTTTAAAAAATTGAAATAATACATTGGTAAGTGGCGGTATTAGTATTGGACCCTCAAGATCGGAAGGCCAATAAGCTACCGAAGGTCTACACTCACCCACACTAGACACTGGTAATTCAGAATCTTACCCTTTTGTAATTTTTATTTCACCAATTCAACATTAATATAATTGTGTTTTCTTGTGAAAGAACACTTTTTGAATTTCATTTCTAAATGACAAATAAAGATAACTCGGACAATTTTCAACTCTTTTGCTGAATATTTTTTATACCGGACCGGTTCATTCTTCTTGTTGCTTACTATGTAAGTTATTTATAAACTCAGTCACATTCGACACTCGTAAAATATTATAGACGTCCTCACGACAACCGATGAGTTATATCCTGACCTTGACTTCTAAAAGTATAACATTTGCCATAAAATATGTCTAACAAAGTGCAATCATATTCAGACCTAGAAATATTGTGTAATAGCGTACCGCGGTTTTACCGGCAAAACTATTTTTATGGCAACTCGGGGATAATATTAAACCTATATGTAATTCAGCTGGGTATGGTTTAATATTGCAAAGTTGTATGAAACTTCGTAGTCTACGAGTAAGAAAGCAATTCTGAAGGTTATACTAAAAAAACCGCAATTCTTATATTAATAGGATGTCATACAAACCGTTTCATGGGTCGTCTTTAACATGGAAGATGACAATGTTAAATATGCCCCGTAAAAAGATTTTAATGACGTTGCAAAATATAGTTGTGTTCAGTAGAACGTGTTATAATGCCGCGGCATAACTCAAAAAAGCTTAAGAAGTGTACACCGAGTATGAACTAACATTAGAGTGACCTAGTCTTTTCAGCACAATATGTGTAGTGACGTCAGAGTCGTGTCCACTCTCTATAAAGATGTACATTGTTGCACAAGATGTTTCACGCTACATGTTATTGTAGATTTTGGTGGTTAGTAACTGTTGAAATGTCGGCTACTGTACTATAGGTTCCGGTTTCAATCCCCGTGCAGAATAAATGCATGCTTGTGTGCTTAAACATGACACACTTTTTTGAATTTTGGAAATATCTCGCGCAAATTGTTCAATTAAAGAAGAAAATATGCTAAAAACCTCAATATCTTTTTTAATGTTTAAATATTGATACCAAACACGTGTGGGTTCAATGAAAAACATTTTTTAAGTTTCTGTTCAATGTATGGGGAACCCCAAAATATTTTTTTTTTCAAGTTTGTTGTCTAAACCTTATAGCAGCTCACAGAATACATAATTAAACTTACAAAGGTTTAACAGTGTCGTGCTAATAGTTTCGGAGAAAAAAGGTTATGACATACGAACGGACAGATAGACTTGACGAATCTATAAGGGTTCCATTTTTTGCCATTAGGCTACGGAAACCAAATTTAATGTCAACTAATAAAAATTCAACTGTCATTCTTACAGCGCCATCTTACCTCAAACTTAATGATTAGTTAGTAATATTGATACGATAGTAATATTGATAAATAAATTCAAATTATAAATAATAGGTCCAACTTCGAAAGGAGGTTTCTCGTCGAATCCAATTAGGATGGGCAGCGTTCGGAAAGTTAAGGCAGATCTTTTCGTCCAAAATACCTCAGTGTCTCAAGACGAATGTCTTTGAACAGTGTGTGTTGCCAGTTATGACATATGGAAGCGAAACGTAGTCGCTCACTAAGGGCCTCTTGAATAGACTCAAGGTTGCTCAGCGTGCTATGGAGAGGGCTATGTTAGGTGTCTCCCTACGCGATAAAATCCGAAACGAGGATATCCGTAGGAGAACTAGGGTAACCGACATAGCCCAGAGGATTAGCAAGTTGAAGTGGCAGTGGGCAGGGCACATAGTGCGTAGAACCGATGGCCGATGGGGCGGAAAGGTTCTCGAGTGGCGTCCACGTAACGGAAAGAGAAGCGTAGGCCGACCCCTAACCAGATGGACGGATGATCTGGTTAAGGAAGGCGGGTAGCAGATGGATGTCAACTGCTAGGGATCCGCCCGCGTAGAAATCATTAGGGGAGGCCCTCGTTCAGCAGTGGACATAATTAGGCTGTAATGATGATGATAATTGATACTAAACACCGGATAAGCAAACTTATTTATTTTTTTGACATACATAATTACCGAAAAGGGTGAATAATAAACTATTTTTTATTTACTCGATTTATGCATCAAAATTAGTTGTGATTAATTCAATACGCAGACGC
>PQWD01001174.1:35773-57365 GCA_019425675.1 Leucinodes orbonalis
ATGTTTATGTAACAGTTGAGCGTCGGTGGCTCATTGGACTGTTGCTTTCCGATCAGGAGGGTGCAGGTTCAAATCCCGTCACGTACCAATGTCTTTTCGAACTTTCGAAATGATATGTACGTTTAACCGATGCTCTTATGGTGAAGGAAAACATCTGCGCACGCCTACGGAGTGATTTAAAGGTTGTGCGTGACGTCAGCCAATCCGCACTGGGCCCGCGTGGCTGACTAAGGATATACACCGCTGATGGTAAGTGATACGCCTGACTACGACACAGCGGCATTGAAGGAGACCAGCAACCGATAGAGAGTTATTGTTCTCCGACACCTGAGGCAACAGATGTTAGGTCTCTTATACCCGGTAATTTCACTAACTACAGTGCTCATCCCGAAACACAAAAGTGCATAACACTCCTGTTTCACGGGCCGATATCGGCGGTGGTACCTACCTAGACGATTCAGTATCGAGTCTAGCACCTAGTAAAATAAAGTTATGTAACAGGTGCTAAGCGGTCGGCTGGTGGCTGGTGGTGGTGCAGTGGAGATGGCGGTGTCCCAAGCGTTGTCGGCGTCCGCCGCTCACAATACACCTTACCGTGCGGTTGCTAGTGCCCTCGGTGAGTATGATTTGACCAAAAGTCAACAAAATCCTCCTCACATATATTCTACAGGCAGAACTGAATAACAGACTCCATAAACGGTATATGTGTCAACTATTATATTAAGGAAAATTGTGACTTACATAATTATTATACTAGAAACAAAAACTTTCTGTCCTGAATTTTAGATTATTTAAATTAGGGAAATTGTTTGTTGGAAGAGGCATAAAGTTATAAAATACCACAAAACCTAGGCGAAAACTTTCCTTCTTTGATTTTCCCTTTTAGTCAAATTACAAAGATTTGAAATTGTAATTTTTATTCATGTTTGACCATGTATGTGTAGAGCGGCGGTGGCTCAATGGTGTGGGTGTGGTGCGTGTTGATGTTCGATCTGGAGGACGCAGGTTCAAATCCCGCCACGTACCTGTGTTTTCAAATTTTCGTAGTTATATGTACGTTATCCGACGCTCTTACGGTGAAGGATAACATCGTGAGGAAACCTGCGCACGCCTGCGAAGAGATTCAAAGGTTGTGCGTGAAGTCGTCTAACCCGCACTGGCCCGCGTTTTCGACTAAAGCCTATACGCCCATTACGGATAAGCTCTCGCCTCTCGGTGGGGACTTATAATGATGTATGAGCTGATGATGATATGATGTATTTTGTAATTGTTCCTGAATATTTTTTTTTCTTAATGTGTCCACAGAGATAATCCCTCGCACGCTGGCGCAGAACTGTGGCGCAAACACCATCCGTACGTTGACTGCATTGAGGGCGAAACACGCGGCGGGCGCCAGTACATTCGGTGTGGACGGCGAGTCGGGACAAGTTGTGGACATGGCCGCCGCTGGCGTGTGGGAACCGCTGGCCGTTAAATTGCAGGTAATTAATACAAGCTATGCCCCGCGGTAATGCTCGCGGGCTTATCCCGCAGAAAAATAACCTAAAACCGCTTTGATAAGTCGACCCATACTTAACGACCCATGTGGTGCAATGGCGACACGTCGGCTGCTACATCAAGGGATCCGGGTTCAATCCCCGGCAGTACAAATATTTGTGTGCATGAATAGGTCATAATAAAATAATACAGGCTTCACGCTTAACTTGGGGCTAGATGGTGTGAACGTCTGTGAATATTTACTATTATTATTATGGCTACCTGCAAAAAATACTTATTTCCTAAAATAAATCTATTTGGCCAAAGCTGTCAAATATCTTATTTCAAGAGGTTGTAGAATGTACCGTGAGCTACATTTTTTACATAGACACATTTATGACACATTTGCGAGGTTCAGTAAGAGGCCAGAATAAAAACTAAATCACAACTATTATATATTCAATAAATTAATTATATAAATTTGTATATGTTTCCTCTCTCCTAGTCCTTATATTGCGTGCCCAACAGGGTCCATAACACTAAGTTCACTTACTATGGAACATCTTATGTGGTTTGTCAATAAATGATTGAGTATTGAGGTAACAACATGTTATTTACATTGCAGGTCTACAAAACAGCTGTTGAGACAGCGATTCTCCTGCTCCGAATCGACGACATCGTGTCCGGGTCAAAGAAGAAGGGCGGCAACGAACCCGCGGCCCCCGCGCAAGCGGCCATGCAAGAATAACATCCGCTAACCATACTCGTAGTACATTTACTCGCGCTAGCTTATCACGGGCAAAACTACAAATATCACAAAGCTCTTGAGATGGTTCGATGGTCTATGCTTTTGTGTTGAAACGAAACTAGATATTATGAACGTGTCTTAAACAGGTCTGTGAAACAATTTTGTTTTCTGTTACATAAATTGGCAGTTCATATTGATTTGTTTAAGTTACTATTGAGAGTATTTAGTTCTTTTAACATGCCTATACTTTTGATTTTTAAAAAGTAATCTAGTGAAAACACAAGATCCATTTAATTTTGGCATTAAACTTGCAATTCTATTACTTACGAACCAAATTATAGTTGCTTGAAAAATTTATGTTTAGAAACATTTAAGTGCTAATGAATATAATATGATATTCGGTTTGTAGTTCTTAGAGAAACATTAAAAATCAGGGAATTGCACTAATAGACGCGCTTCATGAAATATATATAATTTTTGTCCGTGATCTTTTATTGTATTAAAGGGCCTTTTGTAAATCGTTGGATATTTGCACATATCACAACATTGACTGAATTATAATCAGTTCTGTAAAATTACTTCGAGTGTCTGGAAACGCGTGAATGTTGTCAACACGAAAAAACTAATTCATTCATATATTCAATATATTGTTGGATCCGACTCGTAAATAGTTAATCGATTTACTAAGGCTCGAATTTATTAAGCTTTGAATAATTAGTGCTAACGTTGCCTTACTTATCACGTGATACGTTATTTCTATTCCGATGGAACACCATTATTTCAATGTAATAAGGTTTAGTTTTATTTAATTTTTCTGTTATTTATACGGTCACATAAGTTTCGTCTATTTTTCACAAGTTTGTGCATTTAAGTTGTCGATAGCTATTTTAAAATGGAACAATTATAGTATTAAAGTTTTATATATGTCTACTAAAGTGTTGTTTGATTTCGTACAACGGATTTGTAAAATATATAATTCAACAATACTGTTATTTACGCCTGGACATGAAATATTAAAAAACTAAATAAAACAACTTAAAACTAATTTCAATTGGTATTTTTGTTTGACCTTATTATAACTGATTTGGATTGTGTTTAATATAAATGGGTTCAAAGCAAGGGCTGAGATTTAACGTATAAATAGTCTGAGTACGCCAGCACAATGCAATGTTACCTAGAATGTAACTGTCAAAGTAAGGTTCATAACTGGATCAAGGGCTTTAAAAGTGAATGGGAGGTTCTTTAAACTGATGATGCTGTGATATCCCCAGTAAGTCGTAAGGTGAAGAAAAATATTTTTTATTCGAGATAACAACTAAGCTTAAGAAAGTTTTATGAAATAATATTATTTTCTAGCAATTTTGACACGGATGCCTTCGTAGTTTCAGCAGTTTGGAGCGCACTTTGCTCAAAAAGGTGCAAATTAAATGGGTAACACCACTAATAAATAAATAGGCGTACACTTGTTTCATTATTAAGACTTTATTCAGTTTAGGTCCTTACAGAACACGTATGTCAAATGAAGCTACCACCGGTTCGGATGGTAGTTTTCTACTGTGAAGAATCCAGCAAGAAACTCAGGAGTCACTCTATTCTTACAATTTATGAAATTCAAGTTTGAAATCATAAAGTATAAATATCTATTGATACCGTCATTAAATTTTAGCCGTTTGTCATCTCTTNCTCTCTCTAGTCCTTATATTGCGACCCAACAGGATCCTAACTACAGTTCACTTACTATGGAACATCTTATGTGGTTTGTCAATAATGATTGAGTATTGAGGTAACAACATGTTATTTCATTGCAGGTCTACAACGCTGTTGAGACAGCAATTCTCCTGCTCCGAATCGACGACATCGTGTCCGGGTCAAAGAGAAGGGCAACGACCCGCAGCCCCGCGCAAGCGGCCATGCAAGAATAACATCCCGCTAACATACTCGTAGTACATTTACTCGCGCTAGCTTATCACGGGCAAAACTACAAATATCACAAAGCTCTTGAGATGGTTCGATGGTCTATGCTTTTGTGTTGAAACGAAACTAGATATTATGAACGTGTCTTAAACAGGTCTGTGAAACAATTTTGTTTTCTGTTACATAAATTGGCATTCATATTGATTTGTTTAAGTACTATTTGAGAGAATTTAGTTCTTTTAACATGCCTATACTTTTTGATTTTTAAAAAGTAATCTAGTGAAAACACAAGATCCATTTAATTTTGGCATTAAACTTGCAATTCTATTATTTCGAACCAAATTATAGTTGCTTGAAAAATTTATGTTTAGAAACATTTAAGTGCTAATGAATATAATATGATATTCGGTTTGTAGTTCTTAGAGAAACATTAAAATCAGGGAATTGCACTAATAGACGCGCTTCATGAATATTATAATTTTTGTCCGTGATCTTTTATTGTATTAAAGGGCTTTTGTAAATCGTTGGATATTTGCACATATCACAACACATTGACTGAATTATAATCAGTTCTGTAAAATTACCTTGAGTGTCTGGAAACGCGTGAATGTCGTCAACACGAAAAAACTAATTCATTCATATATTCAATATATTGTTGGATCCGACTCGTAAATAGTTAATCGATTTACTAAGGCTCGAATTTATTAAGCTTTGAATAATTAGTGCTAACGTTGCCTTACTTATACGTGATACGTTATTTCTATTCCGATGGAACACATTATTTCAATGTAATAAGGTTTAGTTTTTTAATTTTTCTGTTATTTATACGGTCACATAAGTTTCGTCTATTTTTCACAAGTTTGTGCATTTAAGTTGTCGATAGCTATTTTAAAATGGAACAATTATAGTATTAAAGTTTTATATATGTCTACTAAAGTGTTGTTTGATTTCGTACAACGGATTTGTAAAATATATAATTCAACAATACTGTTATTTACGCCTGGACATGAAATATTAAAAAACTAAATAAAACAACTTAAAACTAATTTCATTTGTTATTTTTGTTTGACCTTATTATAACTGATTTGGATTGTGTTTAATATAAATGGGTTCAAAGCAAGGGCTGAGATTTAACGTATAAATAGTCTGAGTACGCCAGCACAATGCAATGTTACCTAGAATGTAACTGTCAAAGTAAGGTTCATAACTGGATCAAGGGCTTTAAAAGTGAATGGGAGGTTCTTTAAACTGATGATGCTGTGATATCTCCAGTAAGACGTTAGGTGAAGAAAAAAATTTTTATTCGAGATAACAACTAAGCTTAAGAAAGTTTTATGAAATAATATTATTTTCTAGCAATTTTGTCACGAATGCCTTCGTAGTTTCAGCAGTTTGGAGCGCACTGCTGAAAAAGGTGCAAAATAAATGGGTAACACCACTAATAAATTAATAGGCGTACACTTGTTTCATTATTGAGTCTTTATTCAGTTTGGTTCGGACGGTAGTTTTCTACTGAGAAGAATCCAGCAAGAAACTCAGGAGTCACTCTATTCTAACAAATTATGAAATTAAAGTTTGAAATCCATTAAAGTATAAAAATATCTATTGATACCGTCATTATAATTTTAGCTGTTTGTCATCTCTTTTTATGAATAGTACCAGTTATCTCACCTGAAGGTACTTTTTCCCCAACAATGTTATTTGTCAGAACATGGTTATAATAAAATCATATTATGATTTATTCATTAAACTTATTCTATCGATAACACGCTGAAATGTCTTAATAACATTTTACAAAACACATGTTTAAAAAAAACAATTTGTCAACCTACTACTATCGATTTCGTTTGGACTTATATCCAAATCGGTCCAGCCATTTCAGAGATTTCCCGAAACAAACAGACAAGACAAAAACATGAGGCTGTTTTTTTTATGTGACAATAATTTCAAAAAAGTGGATTGGAATATGTGTAGGAATGTATTCATATTCATGAAGAAAATAAAAATATTATTTAAATATTACAAAATTTACTACAATTTTATTTATATGGATAGAAGATGTATACATAAATATAGGTTCCAATTTTTTCCTAAAAAACGTATACTCACTTACAATATAATCGCCATCGTTACATTTGCGCTAGATACAGCTTTATGAATGTGTTTGTGAATATTTATTTTACGGGACGATATCTAGCACCATAGACATTTTCTCTGTCTACGTCTAGCATTATCTGGGTGCCACAAAGTAACGTAAGAGCCTACCATCTAGCAACAATAGTTGAGTACCTATTAGGTACTATATAAATAAATCAATATCCACTGACATTCATAGCGCCATCATCAAGCAATTTATGCGAGGAGTTATAAGTATCATCATCATTACAGCCTTATACTTACGTCAACTGCTGAACGAAGGCCCTCCCCGCTAATGATTTCCGCGAGGAACGAAACGTTTGTCATCCATTTGCTACCAACCATTTTAACCAGGTCATCAGTTCATCTGAAGTATCCAAATACATAAATATTACTACAGAATAAACTAAAACAGCAGTTCTTAAACAGATCACGGGCCTTATAAAATAATGGTCTAAATGGTAAACGTTTTTTCACAACATCCACTAGCTATTTTGGACAGTGCCAATAGACTATGCTGTTTAACAGCATTTCATTAATTAAGGTTATGGTAACGAGGTTCTACGGCGTTTAGTAGGCGATACGGATTCGTCCCTGTATTGTTGGTAAACGAAATTTAAACACCGTTATATATTTTTAATGGCTAAATAGGTAGTAATATTTGTGTTCGTTTGCTACATTGAGGTAAATATACTAAATCAATGGTTTGCTATTTAATACCTAATATTGATCTCAAACGCTATGCTAGCTTTGCCGTGTGGGAAGGCATGTTCGCTGCATTGGGATGCTGATTATGATGAACTAAAAATCATTAAAAAAGTGTAATTTAGGTTGTTTATTTTTCAGTTCGAAGAATTCGAATATTTGGCATTTCGTATGTAAATGACCTATAACTATACGTCGGCATTTTTGTACCAGAGAAGGCGCAAGTAGGTAGGTACTATTGTTGTAATACTGTTTTAAGAGATGCTACCGCCATCTAACAACAGGGCCGGATCTAGGGGGGGGCAGACGGGGGCACGTGCCCCGGGCGGCACGGTCAGGGGGCGGCAAACCGACTAATGGACCACTCATCATTTACCTTACTTGCCCGCGGAATAAATAATAGTACAAGTGCATGGCCATAGAAATACGACTGATAACCGGAGCGCGGAGTAAGGCATGTTACTGAACCATTACATTTTTTTGCATAGTTCTAAATAGGCGCCCGCAGATCACGGTCAGCAGGCGGGTGCAGCTGCGATCTGAGGAATGACGCTGTATACGAAAACTCTCTCGTCGATCTCTATACAGGGCAGCAGTGTATTATTTCAAAGTTACGTAGTTATTTCTCTATGTTAATTGATGCCAACTTAGCTGCTTTAAAGCTATATCATTTTCATGATGGACAGCTACAATTGAAAAAAAAAAAAATAAACAATTAAGCTCCTTTTACTTGCATCAAGCGACCACGTTTTTAAGAAAATATACAAAATAAATTGGAAATAAAACGCCTTTTTCATCCAGTGTGACTTCGAAAAAGCTGAGGCGAGTAGTCTTATTTCATTATAGAACTTAATTGATTAATATCAATACCAATAATTGATAAATTGTAACTTTTTAATGACATTGCTTTTTTGCCGAGGTTAGGATGGTTATGAAACAGCTTAAGCGTTATTAGACCCCCGCTACGACGGATATACCGCAGAGCTTTTGAAAGTAGGGGGCACGCCAGTGCTTAAGACCCTTCAGAAGCTTTTTAATTCCGGAATCGGTGATGGTGCGACACCAAAGGTGAGGAGCAATGGCGTGGTGGTGTTCTTCTTCAAGAAAGGTGATTAAACCTTTTCCCTCTCTATTCAACCTATCGCAGTCCACTGTTGGACATTGGTCTCATTTTGCGCCAGATATTCCGGTCCTCCGTTTTTCTCATCCAGACTCCACCAGCGACTTTTCGCAAGTTGTCGGTCCATCGGGCCGGAGGGCGTCCTACGTTACGCTTGCCAAGACGCGGTCTCCGCTCCAGAACTCGTCTGCTCCAACGGCCATCGGTTCTGCGACATCATTACCCACTGCCACTTCAGTTCGCTAATCTGGCGAACTATGCCGGTAATTTTAGTTCTTTTGCGGATAACATCATTTCTGATTTTATGTATAAGAGTCTCCCAACATAGCACGCTCCATCGCTCGTTGAGTAACTTTGAATTTCTGAACCAATCCGCAGTCAGTGTCCATGTCTCATCTGCGTATGTTGGTATGGGTAGGACGTATTTCTCAAAGACTTTTGTCCTTAAGCGTTGCGGAATCGTCGACGTGAAGATCTGATGTAACTTGCCTGATGCCGCCCAGCCCAAATGAATCCTCCTACTAGCTTCCCTTCCGAAATTGTGCCGGTCAAGTTTTAGCCCAAGTAAACTTATTCTTGGACAATCTGGAGAAGGACGCCACCGACGCTTATCAGAAACGCTACCGGTCTATAATTCTTCAAGAGAGCTTTATCACCCTTCTTAAAGAACGCTTGTGGACCACGCTTCCAGTGTAGTTCCCAGGTAGATGACGGCTGACCTAATGTCCTAAGGATGGGTTGTCCACCGGTGTTTAGGAGTTCTGTCGTAATACCGTCATCCCACGGGGCCCTTTCATTTCTCAGTTGCTTCAGTGCTGCACTAATTTCGCTAACGTCAACATCCGGCATATCCTACGTACAATGGTGCCTTAGTAGGGCACGTAGATCTTCGCTGTCTTCGGTCTGTACTGATGAGCGCTCGACAAATCCATAGAATTTCTCAACCTCTTCCAGGATCTGTTGGCGTAATGTGAGTAGTTGGCCATCTGCTATATTAAGCTTCACCAGAATGCTTCCAAGTGGTTTTTGGAAAACTTTGGGCCCCCTGTTCTCCTTAATAAGGTCCTTAATTAACCTTGTATTGAAATAGTAGAATTCTCTGCGAACGAGTTTTCGTATCCGCTTGGAGAGAGCCTAATATTCCGGGTATGATAAGTTAAAGTCAAAATTCATTTATTTAAATTAGGCTTACAAAAAGCACTTATGAACGACAAAAATATACAAAAATTACATTACAAAAAAAACAAATTTATTTCTTTGAACTGTTCTTTAAGAGAGTCACGTGGTCTAAGGTTGTAGATAAAAGCTCTTTTTGTAGCACAAATATTGTATCAATGTCGGCAGCCGTACCCACAACGGTAGACCATACGACATTACATTATAAAAATGACTAAATAAACTAATCTTGCCGTTTTTACATCTGTTACGAGTTATCTTAGATATTAAAAGCTTATTGAAGAATTAACGACCCATTACGATATTGTGCCACATCTTCAAGTTATTCTCCAGAGTCATTATGATCCGTCTCGCGCATCTGTTTGACGATTTCCGCCCTCCGAACAAGCGGGTCTCAAGGCTTCAGCACCATAGACTACACATTACATACGCTGTGGCAGGTTATACAGAAGAGCGGAGAGTATAACTGCCATTATGTTTGGCGTTGTGGACTATGAGAAAGCCTTCGATTCGATCGAGACTTGGCTGTTTTCATTCCCTCCAACGGTGCCTGATGACTACTGCTCTATCGAATTGTTGAGATGTTTGTACGAGAGGCTACTATGTCAGGCGAGTACATGAAGAGCTTACCATTGGCTTATCATTGGCACCGAAGTATAAGACAAGGAGATGTAATTCTCTGAAACTGATCACAGTGCGTAAAAAGTTGAGCTTTGTCCAAATGTCAATCATTTGAGGACCTATTATATAAATTAGTGAAATAATTATAGATGATAAAGGTAAAATTATTAGGTATTAGATTTATTTAATTTCTCTATTTCTTCGAACATCTTCCTAACCTTGGAAATTAGCTCACATCATCCTCTTCCCAAAGTTGCTAATCCCTCGGATCCTTCTAATTTTCGTCAATTTCTATACTACCCTTCCTTCCAAGTCCTTGAACACATTGTGCACAAGCAGCTATCTTCTTTTTGCTGTCCAACAATCTCATGAACCCATATCAGTCTGGTTTTCGCATTGGTCATAGACTGTTTCTGCTTTGGTTAATGTAACTGATGATATTCGCTGGCCATGGAGAGCAAGTTCTTACTGTACTTGTTCTGCTTGACTTCAGCAATGCTTTTAATTCTGTTGATTTTGATATTCTTATTGTATTCTTCAGTCATTCACTTCTCTTCAAATTCTTGACTTGGTTTAACTCGTACCTTCGAGGACGCTCGCAGTGTATTCGTCTTGACGAAGTTTTCTGATTGGTGTGAGCTTAAGGCAGGTGTTCCTCAGGGTGGTGTCTTGTCTCCTTTGCTTTTCTCTTTTTATTAACTCTGTAACAGGTGTTATCAGGTCCATTACCACCTCTACGCGGATGATTTACAACTGTATCGACATTTTCCTGTGGCTGATGTTGACTCTGCTATCGCGCAATCAATGATGATTTGAATAAAGTCAGTACTTGGGCAGTTCCTATGGGCTGTTGTTAATCCTAAGAAGTCCCAGGTGATGATCATGGGTGGCAGGCGCTTGCGTAACACGTTGGATTGTTCTTGTGTTTCTCCTGTTTGTTTGATGGCGTTCCGATTCCATTTTCGGTCAGCTAAAAATCTTGGGATCATCTTTGATTCTCACCTCGACTGGAGTTGTCAATTAAATGATGTCAGCCGAAAGTACATTTTTCCTTGCACTCTTTAAATATCTCAAAACTTCTTACCTAGGTCATAAATTGCTCTTTCCCAATCTCTTTTACAGCCTTTACTCGATTACGCTGATGTATGCTATCTCGATGCCACAGAGGAGCAGTTGAATAAGTTGGGACGTCTACAAAACCTTTTCATCCGATTTATTTTTGGGCTTAAGAAGTATGACCATGTTTCGCAGTATCGGTCTGAGCTTGGTGGCTTCCTATTCGACTTCGTAGGAATTCTCGTATCTCTGTTTTCTTTACAACGTTCTTTACAATCCTTTCTATCCCACGTACTTAAAGTCTCGTTTTCTTTTACTCGTAATACTGAAGATTCTTGCAGGTCTCACTTAAAATCTATACTTGCTTTTCCACCGCATAAGTCTGACTTCTTTTCCTATTCATTCACTGTTCATGCAGTTAGGTTGTGGAACTCTCTCCCGCTAAGATTCGTGACAGTCCTAGTGTTTCTATTTTTAAAAACGTGTCAAGGAATTCTATCTTTCTAGTTGATATATCAATTTATTTATATATGTATAATTATTTATTTTAATTATTTCATTGAAAACATTACGAGTATAATATAATTATTTTGTTCTGATTTGTATGTGTATTGTAATGTCTGTTTTATTGTATGTTTGTAGTTCTTGCAAAGAGGATGGAGGTTTATTAAATATGTATTTTTATTTTATTGTTTTTATATTTGTTAAGATTTCGTAACATACTAACCTATACATGGATGTGCACTTAATCTGCCTGTTTCAGTTATTTATTTCCTTTCTTAGGACTGCTGGAAGAGATTCCATATGGAATAAAGTAGTACCTTTGTACTTATATTTCAATCTCATTTGTTCATTTTCTATGTTTATGTGTGCATAAATAATAAATAAAATAAAATAAATAAATAAAAATAAATAAAAGAGGGCGGGGGCGGCATTTCTAAATTTTTGCCCCACCCAAAAAAAATTGAAGATCCGGCGCTGTCTAACAATTATAGTCTTTTCGTAGGTATAAGAGATCATGCACCTCAGTCCCCTCGGGTAGTGAGTGCTAAGGCAGTCTTAACAGTAATTTTTGTTTTTTACTGAAAATGAGTAAAAGTGTTTATTTGCATCAGTTTTCCAAGTGAAATAAAGGTTAAAATTATGGAATCTATGGGCCTTGAGGAGCCTTGATCAACGTAATGCATTGGTTTAGCTTTTTGAGCGATAAACATCGACGGATCATTAACATCACAGCCATCACGTTCCACTGTAGAGTCAGGCCTTCTCACACACCAGTGCTAAGGACTTTGGGCCTTCAACTACCATTCTAAAGATAAGAGGTGGCTCATTGGTGTGGATTGTTGGTTTAAATGCAAATACGTATGTACCAATGTCTTTTCGAATTTTCGAAATTATATGTACGTTTATCCGAAGTTACGGGGACGGAAACAGCCTGCGAAGAGATACAAAGGTTGTGCTTGAAGTCGGCCAATCCGCACTGGGCCTGCGTGGACGACTAAGGCCTATACACCCTTTACGGGTAGGCCCGTGGCATTCGGTGGGGTTATAATGAGCTGATTATGACGATGATGATTCTAAAGAAAATAGCTGGGACCGACGGCTTAACGTGCCCTTTAAGCATGAAATCATCTTTATTTTGCTCAAAGGTTTAAAAACTCTTCTTGAGTCCTTTCCAGACAATCAGGGGATTGCCTGCAATGTCACTTTGTGTTTTGTGTGTGACTGACACGCGGGATTCAAACCAACGGTTCCAGCAGCTATCCAAACAACGCACTAGACCACGGAGGCACTCGATTGGTAGTTGCGGTCAAAGATCACTGGACCACGGAGTGGACAAAAGTCATACTCGATGGACGCTCCTGTCACTGCGATGGGCGATAGTTGAGGACAATAGAGGCGATTGTGTTGTGCCAACACGCCGCGACCGACGGCCCATTGTCGATCCGCACTCCAGCTAGCACGGACACCGTGAGCTTAATGAGGTGAGTTGATTTTTTTCAAATTTATAGTTGTGTTGATAATATTACTTTAGGCCTGTGCCCAGCTGCTATAAGCTAAACAGATGATGTTAGTAATATTGGAAAGCAACTTTTTGATTTTAAGAAAATAGTGCTTGATTTTTTTTTTAAATCTGTCGCCATCTCCTTGCTTCCAACTCCATAAAAGGATGAAAATTGGTACAGGCTTTTTCATAGTTAATAAGTTGGAATGTAAAAGTATAGCCGGATGATTTATTTAATAATCATTTAACATTCATATAACTTGGGAAAGCTAAGGAAAATTTATGTAGATGGGTATATATATTTGTATTTAGCAATAACGAATGAAACCTGATTGTTGAAAACAAACACTTGCCCCTTCCGAGAATCGAACCTAGGATCTCAAGAGTCGGAACCTGCATCTATTTCTGAATGGCTTTTCGGTCAATATAGAGGCGGTATAAGATTATATGAGGGGCGTATATGAGCTGATGAAGTTCGTAACATTGTAGACCACGAAGTGACTTTCACTTTTCTTCTCTCTTCTTTCTCGTCTCTCCAAGGGATGTGAACATACGATCCTAGGACATGAACTACCAACGATTCAAACACAATGCTCACACCACTTGACGATTAGGAGATATAGTAATTGTACGGACTAACCACACATATACCACCTTTTAGCATCCGTTTAGCATTACTGTGTGTGTGGTATACACCATATAGTAATAGTGTATGTGTAGTGTGAAGTGTTAGGCGGTGACGTTGTGTAGGTATATAATATTTTTAGTAAACCTAAGAAACCATTACATAATGCCTATTGTATAATAACAACCGCCCTGTCTCTAAATAACCCTTCGGGATTAAAGTAGTGAAATCATTACATATATGTATACCAACAACATTGATATTGTTAAGCATTAAGGAATCAAAAGTTCTCCAAAGTCTGACCGTCACGTATGATCCGGACGGTTAATGAGACATGTTTTTGACCGTGTAACTAGCACACTGTTGAAAGATGTCCTCTTAACATTGCCTTGTCTGATAAAACGACACCTTGGATAAACACCCTGTCCGGAAACCTACTTACTCCAGAAATCTCCTGAATTGTATATATTTGCACGATATATGGTACAATATAGTTCACTGCCTTCTCGGTTCTCCAATAGAAGAAAGGTGGACGAGGAAGGAATGAAGGGGAAGAGATACAAAAAAATTCTGTAATTCCTGCGTATACCTACTTCCCGAAGTTTTTATATATATAAATCACTGAGAAAGAGTTGCCCCTACATCGGTGGTTAGCGATCTAAAGCCTGTAGTTAGTAATTACCTCATCCTAAAGTGGGAACAAAACACCCGACAAGGTCTCACTTGTGTTTTGTACAAAGTAAATACCTATTCCGAATGAACTATTTTCCAACCTTAGAGGTAAAGAGTGTGTTCTTAGCCTAGAAAATATACGCTAGTCTTTTTAGCGCTGAATGTGATAAAATTTCCATTCCTGTAATCAGAAACTATTATCACAGATTAAATAATATAGCTAATATGCAAGAAGAGATCAAACGTGCCAATATAGTGCAACCACAGCCAATCTCAGGGTCCGTATCTCAGACCCACTGCTGAGCATTGTAGATACTGGGCAACAGCAGATTGTTAATATGTAGCAGTAAGAGCATCAAGAAAAACAACGCTGAATAGATTTGTACCTCAGATATGATCGGATCAGATTCTATTCACACACCAAAATCAGTGGACAAGCCATACCTACACAGAAAGCTTGAAATTTGAACACACTCTGTGGGTTAGTTCTTACATAGACGATGTGACACAGTATGGTTTTGAAATTTGGTTGTAATGCGGGCCACAGCTTTAAACTACTGCTGTTTGAGTCACAAGTAATTGTCTTTATTTTTAAATGGTTTGCTAACTGTACAATGCGATTTTTGTAAGTCATTAAAAGTGTGGAACAATGTTTCTATTAATATCATTAAATAGAATGATGGATTATTTCTCAAACCTCTTATTATACATCCTTAGTTTAGCATGTTAGCATACGCATCTTTATTCATTTTGTATGGATTCTTGATATTGGCCGTTTGATGGCCTTCACAGCTTTACTGAGCGAGTGGCGAATGTGGCTCAGTCTTACGCATTATGCGTCCTTGTATCAACATTGTCATAAATGTTTCCAAATAATGAGGAATACTTTGGGAAGTGGGTCAGTGACTATTGACTGCAGGTCAACACAGTCTAACGGTGATCGATTTAGAGGACAATAGATATATGGAGCGGAACGGTCTGTCACTAACGCCAAAACCGTTATTGTGGGAAGCTATGGGAACTTTACAAATTTGTTGTCGCGTTTCCTGAAGCCTAGGATTTTTGGAGGTCAATTATAGAACATGTGTTTGGTCAGAACAGTTGGAGTAACATATGATATGAATTGTATAATGTACAAAGCATTGTATTCATTTTGTTGAGTTTCTTTGTTTATATGAGCTTTTCGCTGTTGTCTTGCAAATTGCTATAAGCCGGGAAAACAGCGAGCGTGGATAGGTCTCAGCCCAACAAAGTTTATACAACGAGCCTAAGGACGGCCTAGAGTGGGGCTCGAACTTCGGTTTCCAAAACCAGCCTATATCCATTGCAGAGTACAGTTTTACCCCTCAGCATAACTTTGAGAGAATTGGGCTTTAGTAACCCACCACGAGGATCGAATATGGGCTTGTTGAGCGTTAACGACTACCATGCTTAGATTGTACCCGGGACCCTACGGCATAACTTGCCTCCTGAAGTACAGAGAGAACTAAATATTTTTCTGATCACCAATCCAATGTCCGACCATTGCGATTGCTGCTTTACTTGACCAACAGAATTCACTAGTAACTTCGACATCGCGCAATTTAAAATCGCATTGGAAATAATGTGTATGTAATTGCTATGTTTGTCCCAACCCGTGTAAAGAGGCCTGAGCCTTAAAGTACATATTTATATTATATTTTGGAGCTTATACCATATACGGAAGGTACATTATGGTGTGATGTTATGATATTTACGGTTGGCCAGATCTGATGACGCTTCCGTTTTATTTCATCACGCTTCCGACTGGCGGTCGCTGTACCTGAATTTAAATAACATGAATAAATTTAGGCCAGACACCATTGTGTGGGAATTCCGCACTTTTTGGACATATCAGATAGTAATTAGTATTCTCACTATTGTAAGTATTTTAACAGGATTAGCAGGTTGAAGTGGCAGTGGACAGAACGCATAGTGCGTAGTATCGATGGCCGATGGGGCGGAAATGTTTTCGAGTGGCGTCCACGTAACGGGAAAAGAATTTCCTACAGAAAAGACGTAATACATGAACCTGTTTAAGATGGCGGGTGGTAGATAGTGGTGGTAGAGGTTAACCCCTAGGTATCGGTCCGCGTGAAAATCATTAAGGCAGGCCTTCGTTCGTCAGTGGACCTATAGAGCTGGAATAATTATGATGATGATTGTAATTGCCTTCGTGTTGTAATGATTTAAGCAGCAAGTTATAATCGCTACTTAATTCGGAAATCGCCAGTTTGAATCTCAGAGAGATTTCACGTATATATAACGGCGACAATTTACAAATCAATTTCTGGACCTACATTTTTACATTTTAAACTTATTCAAGACAATATGTATTATATAGGCAAGAAAGTGCGTTATTTGTTGTGTGTGCTACCATATTTTAGGCATCTAAAGTTTATATTTTGTTTCAGACTTTAGCAACAATGGGAAAAATCAAGCTAATTATTTTATGCGGTTGTGTGCTGATACATGTCGCAGTTTCTTTGGAAGTCCAACATGGCTTCGAGAAACATACTCAGGTAAATATTGAAAATAATTTATTTAGCGTAGGAAGCCCTCCGGCCCGATGGACGGATGAGATGATGAAAGCGTAGGCGCCAGATGACCCGGATCTGGAGTAAAATGGAGAGACTTATGTCATATAATGGGTAATTCATAAGTATCCATAATATGTTAGCCTAAGTTTGCAATGAATTTAATACTAGCTTTTGCTTGGGGCTGCGCTCGCGTTAAGGAGTATTATTTTTCATTCCCTTAGGGTTGGACTTTATCAAAGTTTTATCTATATATATGTATATTTACTTATGTCAGAGTAGCTTTATACATGCAAAGTCTCAGCCCGATCGGTTTAAAATTGAAAAAGTGTTATGCAAACTTTCATCAATTTATTTTTATACTTATAAATAAAAACAAATCATTTTCTAAAATATTGCAATCTTATGATTCGTCATTATTATTTCAGGTGAGTATCGCATCTGACACTCGTGGTCGTCGTGATGTCATCGAGGAGGAAAAATTCTTCAACATCAACTCGGAGATCAGAAAAGAAAATAACGTTAACCACCCTACACCCTGGATGCCCGGGCCCCTGCCACCAGACGAGGACCCCACTACCAAGATATCCCTCACCAACCCCGAGGTGAAGGAAGTTCTGCCGTTATATCAAACTACTGAAAAGGTCACCGACAAGCCTACAGGTAGAGGCGCTAGAGCGTCTAACGAGAACTGGATCAAGCTGCCGTTCCCTGATCGTGACGAACAAAGGCACGATATCCTCACACCTCCCCAGCCTTCCGGAGATCTCATCAATTCCAGAATGCCCCGAGTGAACTTCGTCACCCAGAACAAACAGTTGGAAGCATCCGAGTCTCGCAACGATAAGGAGTCTATCCAACGAGCAACGAGACCTGACGACATTCGCACTGAGTTTGTCAGACCCGACGAAGAAGATCGCAAACCGTACAAACCCGTGTACCCCAGACAAGCTGTGTACTACCCTGAAGAGTCACGGAGACACTACTACGACGACAGGTTCTACCCAGCCGACGACATCTACAGACGCGATCCTTACTTCGATCTATACGATCGCAGGCGATTCCCGGGCTACGGGCCGAGAATAGACAGGTACGATGAAACCTACGACAACTACGTGCCGAGGAAGCCAAAGCGTATTATATACTATGCTCATCTACCAGAAGTCATGAGAACGCCGCCTAATGTTGATTTGAGAACGCGTTTTGGAGTGGACCCCTACAGGCGTTTCGATGATGATTATTATGCAAGAAACGGCAGATACGACTACAGGTTTAGAAATCGGTATCCTTACGCTCCGTTGAGGAAAGAGGAAAGGATACAGGATTTGGCAGGCAAGTACTGCCGTGAAAGATAAGAAGATCGACGAAAAAGTCACACCTACTCCAGTGCTGCCGCAGAAGGACGATAAGTCTAGGAATGCAGCCAATAACAATAATAAGAAACGCAATAGGAATTTGATCAACAGTCACCAGTATCATGACGGATTAGACAGTTACTCTGATCAAATGTCTCATAAAACGTTCCAAGATGTTCTACGGCCACGACGGCTACCTGCGCTTTGAGGAGCCACTTTCCAAAGCGCTATAGAGGATCCATACCAAAGAAATACTAACACCAAAATAGTAAGGCATCATTTCTGGCTTGTTTTTTTTAATCACATGAAAAACCAGCTACAAATGCTGCCAGCGTGAATTCGTTTATAATTTTTAATCCGATTAGTATTTATTCGTAGGCACATTGTAAACGTAAAATTCTGATTGAACAAACTATTTGTATAAGTCGCTAATAAATGTAATTACGTCACCGTCTCGTTTTAATCAAGGAAGGGCGGCGAGTTGCGACAAATTGTACAAGCAATAAATCGAGCATTTAAATTAAAACACGGGAGGGTGAAGATGAATTTCATTAAGAATTAATTAATGTCATTCTTAAACGGTTTTTGTTTTCCGCGTGAATAAAAACATCTGTCGGTGATGTCGAGAGGCCGTCGCGTTTTCTTGAGGTAATTAAGCAATAAATTTTGCGGCTGGCAACACCAAGGTGGGGCGCCATTACAGGCATTTAAGAAAATGGATGCTCCACTCGAGACGGTACAAACCAACGAGACTAATTAGAATTGAGGGTTTAGAAAAATCCAGCGACGTGACAGCTTGTAATGAAGGGGATAGATTGGTTCTTTTGTTTTTTTTTTCTTCACCATAATACCGGGGTGAGACGATTAATGGGATGCGATAAATTACACGCCAATTAAACGCTTTCGGTTATATTTTAATTCAAAAAGTCGCTGGCTTTAGATTATGGTTACACTTGACTCTAATTGCAGACGGAAACGTTCATTACAATAAACGTCGAAGGATTACAACATTATGGCATAATTTGCAATGACCCAGATCGGAATCTGTATGATAGCCTCATTAGTGTAATATAGCAACACATACTGGTGTTCGCCATTAATGAGGATCTATGCTCTGTTTTGCCGATTAATTGAGTCAAATCTCGAAATCCGGAACACATTTGAAATTTGATACATAAATACATTTTAATTTCTCATATAAATTTTATCATCCTCCGCTCATAAAATGTCCCCATCGAGAGGCACGGGCCTACCCGTATAGGGTGTAAAGGCCTTAGTCGTCCACGCGGGCCGGTGCGGATTGGCCGATTTCACGCACTACTTTTGAATCTCTTCGCAGGCGTGAGCAGCTTTCCTCACGATGTTTTCCTTCACCGTAAGAGCGTCGGACAAACGTACATGATTTCGAAAATTCAAAAAGACATTGATATGTGGTGGGATTTGAACCTGCATTATCCGTATCGGAACACAACACTCCACACCAATAAGTCACCGACGTTCTTATAAAATATATAAACAAATAATATTTATTATGTCGTTGCTTAGGTCTTATATAGGTTATATTCGAATAAAATTTATAAATGACTTTAAGTAGGTTTTTTTTATAGTTGTGTTCTTGGCAGACAGGGTTATAAACTGGGGGTTTTACGAGTACATTTCATTTATTCATGTATTTTCTAATACTCATGATATTTAACATTTTTATTTTAGATTATCAATCGCATTGGGAGAGGGTATTAGTTACCTATGGCACCTAAGGGACAACATTGAAGTTGCTGATGAAGTAAATATTTATTATTTTGACGCACTAGAGTTGCCATGACGCTTTGTGTCTTTGAGACTTTCCCAATTTTTATTCTACCAATTTACTTATGCGCTAATAAGTAATTCAATTTTATTCTCAAAGAAGTGATTTAAAACAATCTGGAATAAATACAAATCATAGCTTTGTTTTCACTAGTTTTCTAAAGTCATGGTATTCCGGTCGGGTTAGCAGAAGTGTCCAGGGATATTTGTTTATTTATTTTAAGTCCAGGACATTCAGGTTACATTCTTGAATATTCTAAACCTACGACTACGACGACTATCGTAGACAACATTCCGAAATTCCCTTCCTGGGACTCTCTGCAGTAGCTTCAAGTAAATGAAAGAAATTGAATATTCAAAATTACATATTAAAATGTTTGTACTTCCCGGGGATCGAAGCCCCTTGGTGTTGTAGTTGACGTCTTCAACCGCTACACCAAATAGGTCGTCAATGTCGTTATGAATCTGAATGATGTGCACCCTACATGGAAGGGTTGTGACAGATGCGGTTTAGGCCGGAGGCGGCCACGCAACGCGCCACTCAAAAGATCTGACTCCCGGCTATATTCATTACGCTGTATATTCATTGTACAGAGCTGGATTAAGAATTTTAATTTGGGAGAGCTATGCTTTATGATAGGCCAACCGGAGTTAAAACGGCCGCCTATAAAAGCTCGCGTGAAAAAAACTGCGTATTTTCCGAGTAAGTGACTTTTTGAAAAACCCCCTTGCCCCTATCTGTTCTCTTACTATCCTTTTTAAAGGTTGAAATATAACAAAAACATAGGCAATAATAATAAGTCAATTTAAAATACTTTTAATTACATTAAAATTTTGACTCATGTAAGGAAAACATATTTTACACAGACTCGGCTATATTAATTTGCCCTGACTTAAAGTTCTGTAAGTATTGTAGATGAGTGTATTTCGTTAATGTTTTTAATGGAATTTATATTCAGTATACTCAAGATTATAGTTCAGATCTTAATTTATTTCCATATGTTTATTGATCCATCGTTGAACACTTTAAACATAAATAAACTAATATTAAATAATAACTGATTCCCGTCCCTTGATAGGTACCTGGGTTATCAAAGAACGTGACATAACAGCGGGTGTACTCCGATCCAATCTTAAAGATCCAGCTAATTGGGACCTTGTTGTAATTGAATAAAGGGTATTGTTTACTTTGTTATAATACAGCATAATAAAATGATAATATTTTAGGAAAACAATATGGTTTACCCTGACATATTGCTATAGCAGGTAAATTTCTATTCTAATAACATTTTAGGGATACAATATAAATTTTTAGGGAATCAAACTTGGTCTGTGTACTTCATAGCGTAGCGTAGGTCGCCCTCCGTCCCGGTGGACTGACGACTTGCGAAGGGTGGTGGAGGCTGGATGAGGAAAGCAGATTACTGGGATTTCTGGCGCAAAATGAGGGAGACCTATGTCCAGCAGCGACTGCAACAGGTTGAAGGAAATATAGGTTTGCCCTGACACATAGCATAAGGTTGTAATGAAGTTTTATTGTTTGTAAAGTTTTGGTCAGGGGTATTCTGTCAGATCAATGATGTCCACTGGTGGACATTATTGATTTAACAGCCCTTAAGGCC
>PQWD01001175.1:0-89927 GCA_019425675.1 Leucinodes orbonalis
AAGTTGAATTATTTAATATGCAAAATGTATTTAAATGATGCGCTATTTCAACTGATGTGGTCACAAGATACTATAGACAATTTTCAATTTTCTTTATGGTAACTTTACAGATTTGGAACTTTTGGAGCTATAGCAGAATATGGTGCAGAAAAAAAAGTGTCACAAAACAGCAGTGTATCCGCAGCGGTCATGGTAGGTGTGCCCAGTGGAGTCATGCTTAAATTGAAGTAAGTACTTAATGTAACATATTATTTTTTATTTTTGCTTTGCATTAATGTTTGCACGGGTGCAATGGTGATATTCGTAATAGGCACGCTCCCACCTGCTCGGTCGGCCGGTATATCTGCAAACGATACATACCGAATTTTCAGGTAATATCTTCGAAATATTCATTTCAATCATATACTTAAAGGCTACAAAGATCTATATTAAATAGACAACGTATTTAATTATATAAGGATTAATGCTGTATTGGTTAAAATCGCCATTATTTGTCGTTAACAGGAAATGACAAAAATGTTATTGTGGATATCCATAAGAGATAAATGTCAGTTTAGAGTCATCGCAGAGTTTTCTATAGACCTTTTTATTGTTTACAATACTCAGTACATTATTTTGATAAATATTGTAGGGTCAGCCTGCGTTTTCAATGTAAACGGCAAAAATGAAATTATTTACGACATTACATTAGAAACCTCAAAAATAACAGTGTTTCTCAATGATATTCTGTATATATAAAGGTATACACCATCCGTGCCTCAAAAACGAACCGCCGAAGAGAGTACAGTTTGTACTCTTTTGTTTAGGTAAATGTACGCTCATTCGAAATATGTGTATGTGTGCTGTCACTGCATTCGGAACACTTTTTTCGATTGTTTTGTGGGCATATCACGAATCCGTACTTTTTTACATCATAACTGTTTCTCCAATATTTAATGGATGTTATTATACTTATAAATCTTCCTCTTGAATCACTCCATCTATTAAAAAGACATCATCAAAATCCGTTGCGTAGTTCACAGATTCAAGCGCACATAGGGACGTGGGGACAAAAAAGCGACTTTGTTTTATAGTATGTAGTGAGGTTAGATGTGTATAATATAGACACTAAATATACAATGAAAAACCGGTATTGTTCTGGCACATATTTTACATGTGAATAGCCAAACTTACCAGGACGAAATTATTAATGCATAACTATTGACAACTCATTTGATGGTCACGAAGTCTGCTATAAATAACACCATGTTCTGGGTTCAGACCAAGTGGAAATATTTTACAGTGGCAGTACAAACTTTTGTATGCACACAACATTTCTGTTGGTGTTAATTGGGTGTTTTCTATATGTTCTTTATCTATTGTTTAGTACCCATATTACAAGCCAGATGCTTGGTTTAGGGCTTGATGGCGCTGTGTGAATGTCGGCAAAAATTTATTTATTTATATACAAATATAAATAAAAGCGGAGGACCGGGATGTCTGGCGCAAAATGGGGAGACCTATGTCCAGCAGTGGTCTGCGATAGGTTGAAGAGAGAGAGAGAGAGATACAAATATAAGATGTATAAATTTTACAAATGAATACAGTTCCCAGAAATAATGTAAAATTTTACGTAACTATATCAATGATTTCAAAAATTGAATATATGTACTTCATAATTATTATAAAATCAATTCTTTCCAGATGGACGTGTTCGACGCAAACAATAGTAGTACCAATTCACCTGTGCGAAGAGGTGATGCCCTCCCCGGTGTTCTATGCGACTGTCGTCCCACTGGTGTCGTGGTTGGTACTCAAGAAGTTGGTCTTAGATCCAATCGCTAGAGAACGGCAAGAGCGTGAGCGGCAGCGATCTATGGAGGCCAATTACGAAAGGTGATAATTCAGTAATATTTGTTATAGGTTTTATTAATGAGAAAAGTGTACAGCAGCTACCTATCTATAGCTCCCATCCACATTTTCTACTGGTTTTAAAAATCCTGTTTTATGATTAACCATAGTGTGACTGCAAAATTAAATTGGCAGTCCCTATTAATTTTCTTTAAATATTTCAAGTTGCAACTTCATGAAACGGGTTGATAAGTGATTGAATGAGAAGGACCTTCTAATTCTAATACTTCTCTAGTTGTCACTTAAATGTTAAAAGCCATGGGTATGGTATTATGTAGGTATCCAAGCCTGTTGTAAAATCATATATTAGTACCATACATTTTTATAATATGCACACCATTTTTGAATCTTACTGCTTATGGCCAATTTTGAGCAATAATCGTAGTTCTTTATTTAATCATAATTAGTGTAAGGACTAAGGTTGATTAATTTTTAAGGTTGAGAGCCATCCGCGCTCGAAAATTGCCCGGTGAAGCTGTTAAGGCCATGAGCGGCCAAAAGCAGTAGTCAGTTCGAAAAAGACTATCAATTTAAGTTTTACCTTTTTCGAGGATATAATATTTTCTAGCAGAAACCCTTTGAGAACCCAATCCAACCTTGCCTGTACATCCAACCAAATAGGGATCTTGAAAAAATCTTTCCACTTTATAGATTGCAGGAAATGCAACGACAAGCACGAGCCACGGTCGAACTTATGCGAGAGACATATTCAAGAATAAGGAGCAGTGAAGAAAAGAAGAAAGGATTGGTCATCATAAAAGCTGTTTATGGAAAACTGCCACCAGGTAAAATATATAACACTAAAAGTGCGAATTGTCATGTCCAGTACACTCCCCGAGACCTTAAAAAGATAATTATAATTTGTCGTTTGTTGGGCATAATAATAATTTGTGGGTTGTGGTTAGAATTCCACGGGGAGACCGCATAGTCATAGTCACGTTATAAACATTACCCCCTCGCAAGACTATGTAATTCTCATAACACCCTAAATGAGAAATCATCTGACCTTGACATACTTACACAAAAACTTAATACTTTTAAAAACAAAATGCTGAAACTGCTCGATAGTCTTCATTCATAATCATATTGTAACTTTTCTTTGCATATGTTGAATTCAAATGTTTTTATTATATATTTTTATCTCCTGTTTAAATGCCTCTAACAACAAGAATGTTGAGTGTGTATGTAAAAGGGTTGCATATATGAACCTTATTCATGGAAATGTAAATACAAACGTTGATTATGTTTAGCTGTAAGCACACATTTATAAATAAATATTTAAATAAAAATTTTCCCAGTTTGGATAGAACATTGTAAACCAAATCACCTGGTGGTCTAAAAAGATGATGGGGGGGTCCGTTAAGCGGTCCCGGCTACAAACTTAGCATGCTAGTAATGGGTAATGGTAGTTTAGGGCCAATTCTCCCCATTGCTATGCAGTCTGGTAACGCCTGTTCTCTACAGTGGAACATTACAGGCTGGTGGTGGTGATGAATTATTATAAACAAGCGACCTGACCCTGTTTCGCACGGGTGCAATGGTTATATTCGTAATAGGCACGCTCCAGCCTCCCCGGTCGGCTGGTACCGCCACAAACGCTACGTCCCGCAATTTTTAAATCTGTAATATTTTCGAAAATATTAATTTAAAACATATGCTGTAAAGCGCTATAAAGATCTATATTAAATCAACAATGTAATTAAGGTATTTAAGGTTAAGTATTAATGCTGTATTGGTTAAAAACGCGTCGAAAAAAAGTATATGACAAAAAAAAAGCTATTGTGGGGTATAGATTACAGATACACCTATACCATCGCCAAGTTTTCTGTAGACCTTATTAATGTGTACATACTTAGTGTATGTATTATTTTGATAAATTTCGTAGGGCTCAATTGCGTAAAAAAATATTATTTACGACATCACATTAGAAATCGCAATAATAACAGTATTTGTCCATTATCTAATGGTTGTTATTCTAATATAAATCTGCCTTCAATCACTCTATTAAAAAACGCATCAAAATACGTATCGTAGTTTGAAGATTTAAGTGTACAAAGGGATATTGGGACAAAAAAGCGACTTTGTTTTTTTACTATATAATAATAATTATCTCATTTAATTAGTTTTGTCTGCATTCAGGTGCATCTCAACACGAAATCTCGCCTGAGCAGACGGGCGATGCCGAGTCGCCTGAGTCGCCCAGCTTGTACAGCGAAGTAATCGACGTTACCATCCCTGTGCAGTGCTTGGTCAAAGATTCACGGCTGGAATTGCTGGAGGCTAGCAAGGTATGTACGGTTGCATTGCTTTGTATTTGCATGTAGCATAGTGAGTCAGTCCATTGCGATATAAGTTGTTTGATAAAAGGGAGACATTCTGCGAAGGGACGTTTTGCGGAAAGGACATTCTGCGAATAAGAGGTTTTGCGACCAAGGGACATTTTGTGAAAGGTATATTCTGCGAATGGGAGGTTTTGCACCAGAGGACAGTTTGCGAAAGGGACATTTTGGGAAGGAGCCGTTAAAATTGTATTTGTTCTATGAAGCGTTACACTAACCCGTGACAATCCGCCGGTGAACTTAGGTTAGTAATAACTAGTCACAGAATAAAATAAACTGCCTCGCAGTTTTGATAAGTTAGTTCAATTTGAGAAAGCTGCCATTTGTTAATTTAGGGAACTTGTTGTAACAAGGAGTGTCCGCATTGAGTATCCACTCGAAATAGTCTTAGATACTTTGCGATAGTACATCGCGACAGTGGTCACTGCATTTCTGACAATCTACGGAACGGAACCCTTATAGATTCGTCAAGTCTGTCTGTCCGTCCGAATTTTTTCTCCGAAACTTTAAGCACTTTCCAAACTCTGTAAGTAATTCTGTGAACTGCTATGAAGTTATGACAAGAAACCTATAAAAAAAAATTTTGGGGTCCCCATACATTGAACTGAAATTGATTTTTTTTTCATCGTACACACGTGTAGGGTATCAATGCGTAGGGCTTGAAAAAAGATTTTGAGGTTTCTACTATCATTTTTTAATAAATTGAATAGTTTGCGCGAGAGTCCTTCTACAGTTGAAAAAAACTAATTTCTGTGGACTTGTTAAAATAAAACAATGTAATCGATGTACATAAACTATGAAATCTAACAATGAAATCCACCAAAAACTTCTGTAAAAATCTAGCCAGTCTCGATGGATATATATATATATAAATGTCTTTTTGTTTGCTATGACTGGATCATGATCGTTATACGTGCCTCTCATGTTGTTAAATTACGGAAATTCTAATCTAGTTCGTGAAGCAATAATTGCATTAGTAAATTACTGCAACAGTGTACATGATTGATACACGGATAACAAATATCAGTGAACATTTAAGCTCGTGGATTGCTGTTTTGCAGTACAACAAAGCCTTGAACTAAACTACAATTTAAAAATCGGTTATGCTTTTATTAATTAAGTATATTCTGGGGGCACGGCAGTGCCCGCCAAGTGAGCGCGAAGCAAACACTGCCGTACCATCCTTTAACAGGATCATTTCGCGCGCATTTTCAGGCCCCGATTTGAGACCTTTGGATATACCAGAGCGTGAATTTTCGTCATCTAGGAAGATATAATAACTTATTTAAATCCAAATTTCAGTCTTTAGGTCATTTAGTTCCGACGTTAAGCGAAAGCAAAGTTACGCATTTTCGAGACATCCGTCACTTCACTCACTCATGATCATCAAAATAGAAAAGTAATCCCATTAACTCAGAAAGCTGACAATTCGGTACAGAGTTAGGGTTTAATGGCTACATAAGGGAAAACTATGAAAAACTTCGAAAATCGAAGATCTGGAGTACCTGGTGCCCTGCTTAGATAACAAAATCAAAATAGAACTAGTACTTCCATTAACTCACAGAGCTGAAATTTGGTCTGTACCAACTCTGTAGTCAGGGTTTATGTTACATAAAGAGAAAAACTATAATAACTTGAATAATGAAGATCTGGAGTACCTGGTGACCTGCTTAGATAAAAAGAGCCAGCCAAACTATAAGAGATTGACATACCGCCTTTAAAAATATATTTTACATGGTGGCGCTTCATCCGATGCAAAATCGGGTGGCACGGTAGTACCCCCGCCAAGTCGAGCGCGCTAGACCAATACAAACAGACATGTTGGTGCACACAAATATTTGTAGGTACTGCCCGGGGATCGAACCCGGAACCTTGGTGAGTAGCCGACGTTTCAACCATTACACCCAATGGGTCGTCTAATATCTTTCAAGTTTCTACAAAAAGAAGTAAAATCCACCAAAAACATTCTGTAAAAATCTAGCCAAGTCTCGATGGAGCTGCTTGATTATCTCTAAAAAGGTAATGAAATCAAAGACAAAGACGTGCCAAGTCTAGAGGTTCCTTACTGCAATTAATTAATTATTATGGTTAATGTTGTGTGACTTGGCCGTTGAAGAGTACAAGGTACAAACTAAGGTGCTTCATGACACCATTGCAGTCACACAATTAACCATAATAATTAATTAATTGCAGTAAGGAACCTTAGACTTGGCACGTCTTTGTCTTGATTTCATTACTTTTTAGAGATAATCAAGCAGCTCCATCGAGACTTGGCTAGATTTTTACAGAATGTTTTTGGTGGGATACTTTTTGACCCCTTCTTCTAGCTTTCATGCAGTTAAGTTTTAATAATTAATTTCAATTATTTTTCAATGAGCGTTGGTGGCTCATTGGTTTGGGCTGTTGCCTTCCGATCTGGAGGATGCAGGTTCAAATCCTGCTATGTAAAATATTATTTCTAAATAACATGTTCATTTATCCGACGCTCTTACGGTGAAGAAAAAACATTGTGAGGAAACCTGTGCACGCCTTCGAAGAGATTCAAGGGTTGTGCTTGAAGTCGACCAATAGACGCCCGCATAGACGATTAATACACCCAATTCGGGTAGGCTTGTGGCTCTCGGTGGGGACGTATATAAATGAGCCAATGATGAATTTGTTTTACATTAATATTGTTTTTTTTTTGTCATTCATGCACTTACCATAAATTGTAAACCAAACTTTCTAACTCGGTACTTCTTTTAGAATTTGGCTTTATATTGCTAAATGTGATGCCAATAGGTTTACTATGACAAACTGAATGACTAAAAAACGCAATATGCAAAATTTATGATTCGACACAAATATGAAATAGAAACATTGATTTTTTATGCACAGAATTCAACTTATAAGGAAGTGTATATTCTTTCACAATATATATTTCGAATTTGACTATATGTTTTATCTGGATATATTTTTATGTATATATACAATATAGACATTAAGGATTCATGTTCTAATGGCAATATTGCAGTCGGAGTTGCCAGGCTTCTACGATCCGTGCGTGGGCGAAGACAAACACCTGACGATCCAGTACTCGTTCCACAACAACTTGCACAGCTGCACCGTGGCCGACACGCAAGCAGTTGTTCTGCCACGCAACAGTAAGTTTTATTTCTACAAGTTATTATAGTATAACCAACTGAAATTGTATATAGGTACTCAGTAGCCGCTCAAAATCAATCAATAAAAAAATGTTGTTTGAAGAGACAATTATATCCAGCGGGTCTTTGTCCACTTATGAGTAGTTATTAGTATACAGCACTTGTGAAATGAAATCTGCTGGGCGAAAGGCGAGAACTATTTTTACCTGTACTATATGTAGACCTGATTAAAAGTTAATGTTGTTGGTTTGATAAGGTACTTGCAAAATGACGCATACCATACACGCAAATATATGAGAAAAAAAAACAAACACACACAAAGTAAACAATAGGGGAGCAACAAAGAAAGATTAGTTTTATTTTGGAATATAAGTAAAGCATGTAATATTTGGGATTAATGGAGACTAAAATAAGATATTCATGTATTTCAATACTCCAGAAATATTATCTAGAGCAGGTAGGTAGTGCCTATGCGCTTTGCTTGGCTCATCATTCCAGATTATAGGTTTAAAATAGTGTATTAAGCCTTATTACTATTTTCATTCTCAGTCAACATGTAAAGAGAAAAGCAGAAAACTGCGCTCTAGTTATCTTGATTAGAGCATATGCTGAGTTACCGAATATTGTTCCACTTATTGCCTATGTGTGTTTACTAAATGTGATGTGAAGTATTCGTGAAAAACAATAAAGATATTTATCAATGTGCAATAATAATAAAGATCCATATAGATAGAAGTGCGGTTGCGTGCGAATTGTTTTACGTCGGTTTTCTATGAGGCCGTGTTATCAATCCGAAGACTTAACTATTACCAGGTAGTGGTAAATATATCGTCATCATAATTGGAACCTTATTTATTTACAATAGAGTTGAAAACCAAAGAATTGTGAAACCCTTATGCTCGTTAAAGGGTTAAGCCAACGCATTCGAGCTTAAGCATAGCTCTCTTACACATAACAAAAGAGTTTATAATTGTGTAATCCATGCTTTTCTTTTCAGATCATAGGATAAAGAACAGATCCTGAAATTTAAGCGCAAAGCGATGTTACATTTCGCAGAGTGGTAAAAGTCACCACTTTTACTACAAGAAGTGAGCATACATCGCAACAATGGTATCCTCGACCCTCCTTTATCTAGTGGAATTCAGAAAAAACTATTGTGTCAAACGGAGTGTGATGCGAAAATAGAACATTCCATTAGGTTTGGTGTACCCTACAGTGACCTACCTATATCTAGTAAAGTGAAGCACGTAATTGTAGGCAGTCCCAAGTTTAACTTAGCCTTTTAATCTTAGACAATAAACTAACTACATGTACAATCTCACTCAACAAGTGTCCGCGGCAAAATTCTGCTCTTCGCGTCCGTTGAGCAGAATTTTCATTCATAATCACGTCGCCAAAGTGTCAAAGTGACACAGTAGATTGCTCGTGCTCTTGATTTTGTACCCTATTAATGACGCCTTAAGGTCAACATTTTAATGAATCATTTTGTCCTGAATATAACAATAAGTCAACGTATGTGTCAAGCGGCTCGAACATTTTTTGGTTGAAGTTTCTTCGTTATTGTGCGTCTAGTTAGTTTATTGTTTATCAAAGCTTTTAATTTATTTCCAGTACAACTTACTGTTTCATAATACTATAGGACCAAAAATAAATATAACCTTACGTTTAAATTATTATGCCTCGCACTGTATTTGTTTTACAGTTGATAAAAACATTTTCTTGAAGAAAAGTATGTAAATATTACCATTTTATTTCGAAGGGTCAAAACTATTACAGTGTCTATTTAAAGTCTTCCAAATTAAAGGTCAGTGTATTTTGCCTTAAAATGTTAATTTGATGAACCTCTAAAATAACTAACATGCTGACCATGTATCAAGTTTACATACACAAATAATTTTCAAAAGATCAAGAGAAATAACAGAACTTTGGTTAAAAGAGGTTTTTGTGGTTTTTGTGGTGTTTCGATTCAATTATGTGAATACATACTACGGATGTCCAATATGTGTCTGTCCTTTTTATATTTATTATTATTATATTTTAACATTGACAGTATAAAATCTAATTTAAAAGGACTTACAAAGGGTTAGCCATCATTCAATTATTTTAATTGTGTACTCGAAAATATAATCCTATATTAATATATACCTTGTTATTGTTCATTAGTTGTTTGCTTTTTTAAAATTGAACGCAATGTTAATTGTTTAATATATAGGTATGTTTAATAATTGGGAATTTCATTTTTGTCTTTCAATGTGGAATATTTAAAACAATAATAGATAATAGCCTAAAACTGGCTGTATTAAATAAGATCGATATTAAATGATGCTTTGACACATTCAATAAATCTTACATTATGACGACACATTTGGTGTAACGGTTGAGACGCCGACTGCTACACCGAGGGTTCCAGGTTCGATCTCCGGGCAGTACAAACATTTGTTTGCATGAACATGTCCGTTTGTATTGGTCTGGGTGTTTTCTATATATAATAAGTATGTATTTACAAAAAAAAATGTATATAACAATGTTTATCCGTTGTTTCGTACCCATAATACAGGTTTCACGCATAACTTGGGTCTAGATGGCGCTGTGTGAATTTCAGTCGATGTTATATTATTATAATTATATTATAAATTCAAAATTATTAATCTTATCATCTGAACATGTATGATACATTTTATACTATTTGATGCATCGACATTATTTAGCTAAAAGTGCACATTAAAGTGATTGTCCGGAATAAAATGAAATATTAATTACGTAAAAATTCTATAATCCACTGTCCAACCATTTGTTTTCATTTTTACAGTTATTTCTTAAAGACGTGTTCTCACTAGCTATTCGATTTCAAATACATCGATTTGATTAAATAACAACTTTGACAAAAAAAGATAATTAATGATTAAAGACGGTCTATGTCTCATTATAACGTAAAGGGCACACTAAGTGGGCGTTACCCATCATTAAAGTATTCCATTACTGTAGTACATTTTGTTGAATATAAAACAGTTATTCATAGGCGTGAGCTGTCGAAAAGAAAATAAATGGTAAGACTTATACTTATTATAAATTAATAACAAACATTAGTTGAACATGTATATAGAGAACAAAGAGCTTAAATGTGAACACATGAGTTATTACTCCAATATCTCATACATAGTATTGTCCTAAGGAATCCATATGTAGATAAATCGAAACTAAATGTGTGGAACAATCTATTTTGATGACTTGACTAACGTGACCGGACTGTCCGTAGCTTATCATCAAGACTATATTTCTTAAGGATAATAGTGTTGTCTAGGAATAATCTATACATATAAATTAAATTGGAGTGTCTGTTTGTCATATTGAAATATCCATTCTTTCTTCATTCATATGATATAAATATATATACGACGTAACCAGAATAAAAAGAAATAAATGTTTGTCTGTCTGTCTGTTTGTTACGTGTAATTTCTGAAATGGCTGGACATATGTGGACAGGACACTTTTGGCAGGCAGCTGATTTAATAAGGAAGAACTAAGGCTATTTTTTTGATTAACTATTTTATTTCGAAAAAATAAAGCAACTTTGACCCACTTGGCGGCCACGCATCGCGTGAGCTCCGCGCATTGGCGTGACCAACGGCGGATCCAGGGGGAGGGTCATGGGGTCATGACCCCCCTGAGCTATTTTTAAGTACTATACTAACGTACATTAACAAAATACCTTATAAGTTCTTAACTTGACTACTACTATGTGACCCCTCCTGGCACCTAACCTGGATCCGCCCTTGGGCGTGACCTTACGAAGCGAGTTTAGTTATGTTTTACTGCGGGGGAATATCTTACATCGCGAGTAATATCGCGGGGGCTCAGCTTGAACTAAATAAAATACACAATAACACGCCCCAACCATAGGTGCTTTTTTTAGACAGAACCGAATATTGACTCGGAATCTTTGACGTTTCAGCACTAAGTACACCAAGTAACCAATATCCTATACCTAAAATAAATATCTTAAAAGTTGCCTTTTAATGTTATATTTAATTATTATCTAGCTTTTAAAGTTTACCATAAAACTTTGTATGTAAAATCTCTTTGGCATTCTATATTTTTGTAAGCATGACTGTTATGGGCTCTATATATGTAGCTGCTTTGCTTTTTACCTGTAAAATAGTCGCTTTTACGTATAAATTACGTTTCAAATTTTGAGAGATAGGTCAAACTTAAATAAAAACGTACAACTAGTCACCAGATAAAATCTGTGATTTGATCACATTGGAATGACAAACATGGACACTAAAAAAATCTAGGTATTTACACTTTGATAGTCAATGACACCTCAAGGCGTCAGAAACAATAGATTTTCTATTGATTCGAGATTCCTGGCGTTCAAAGAGTGTAAACACATGTAGCATATCCATTTCAGCCCTTGGTAAGCATTATCACGTGGTTGCGCAAGTAGTTCCTGTAGTTATTTATTAGTGTATTATGTTGATGAAAAAAAAATTGGTATATATGTTTATCAGTCAACTACGTACCGTTTTGCTTGATTGCTTGATATGAATGTATTCTTAGAAAACACTTTGTAATGCTGGGGCTACAGTAGGGCTTAACGTCTAACGCCATTCAAACACCCATCAATGTCAAATAACCGCGATGAATTTAACGTGCAAAAGTGGGTGGCCACACTTGAAATTATTTACGTGTTAATTATTGATGAAGAGAAAAACGGCAAGATCAGAGTTGCTGCCCGTACTTTATAATAAAATATTTTACGTTATTTAATGTACAATTACAGTAATTGTACTCTATATGTATAGAGTACAATTACATAAAAATTTAAAGTTAAAGTAAATTGTTAAGTTAATATGTTAAGTTACAAGAGTATTAGAGTACGCGAAAATACTTTATTTTGCATAATTTGATTTGATGATGCCGATTTTGATATTAGTTGTAGGTACTATACACTAACAATAGTTCAAAATTTATAAATATTTTTATTACTTACCATATCTCATATCATATAACTTATTTTTGTTTTGATTGAGTGGTATTCGGTAGGAAAAAATATTTATAACGGAATAAATAAATACCAGTTTTTAGTATCGCAAAGGATTACAATTTCTAATACAAAATGCAACCAATCAAATAACCAATGTACTTTAAATGCAAATATAAAAAGAGGCAACCCTATGCAATCACGACACTAATTGACATATTATGTGTGACCGCTTCAACGCATTCATCCACGAGAAAATCTCTTTGATGTACCGACAGTCGAGTTATTGCCATACGGCAAACGGCGTTGTAAAGACGTTGAAAATTATAGCGTTTATGTGGTGGCCACATCTGAAAACGCTTCAATTAATGACATTTCCCGTTGGTTTGGCCCCAGCATAAGCAATGTCCAATTACCTTGAAAAACTTTTGAAGCAAGATTTGAAATAAACCATATTATCTGTTAAATGACATATTTTTTCTGGGTTCCGACTGGAACACTTGTATATAATGTCATGGAACACTTGTATATAATGACATTTCTAAATATAAATAAAATAAAATAGAATGCTACATCTAGTTGTATTTGGAATTTATATTTTTGCCTTCTTTAGTAAATATGTTTTAGTATATTATTTCTTTTGATGAAGCTGTAACGCGCATTTGTTTCGTTATTTATTATCGAATAATTNATATTGTTTTTTTTTTGTCATTCATGCGCTTACCATAAATTGTAAACCAAACTTTCTAACTTGGTACTTCTTTTAGAAATTTGGCTTTATATTGCTAAATGTGATGCCAATAGGTTTACTATGACAAACTGAATGACTAAAAAACGCAATATGCAAAATTTATGACATGACAAATATGACATAGAAACATTGATTTTTTATGTACAGAATTCAACTTCTAAGGAAGTGTATATTCTTACACAATATATATTTCGAACTTGACGATATGTTTGTTCTGGATATATTTTTATGTATATATACAATATAGACATTAAGGTTTCATGTTCTAATGGCAATATTGCAGTCGGAGTTGCCAGGCTTCTACGATCCGTGCGTGGGCGAAGACAAACACCTGACGATCCAGTACTCGTTCCACAACAACTTGCACAGCTGCACCGTGGCCGACACGCAAGCAGTTGTTCTGCCACGCAACAGTAAGTTTTATTTCTACAAGTTATCATAGTATTAACAACTGAAATTGTATATAGGTACTCAGTAGCCGCTCGAAATCAATCAATAAAAAAATGTTGTTTGAAGAGACAATTATATCCAGCGGGTCTTTGTCCACTTATGAGTAGTTATTAGTATACAGCACTTGTGAAATGAAATCTGCTGGGCGAAAGGCGAGAACTATTTTTACCTGTACTATATGTAGACCTGATTAAAAGTTAATGTTGTTGGTTTGATAAGGTACTTGCAAATGACGCATACCATACACGCAAATATATGAGAAAAAAAAACAAACACACACAAAGTAAACAATAGGGGAGCAACAAAGAAAGATTAGTTTTATTTTGGAATATAAGTAAAGCATGTAATATTTGGGATTAATGGAGACTAAAATAAGATATTCATGTATTTCAATACTCCAGAAATATTATCTAGAGCAGGTAGGTAGTGCCTATGCGCTTTGCTTGGCTCATCATTCCAGATTATAGGTTTAAAATAGTGTATTAAGCCTTATTACTATTTTCATTCTCAGTCAACATGTAAAGAGAAAAGCAGAAAACTGCGCTCTAGTTATCTTGATTAGAGCATATGCTGAGTTACCGAATATTGTTCCACTTATTGCCTATGTGTGTTTACTAAATGTGTATTCGTGAAAAACAATAAAGATATTTATCAATGTGCAATAATAATAAAGATTCATATAGATAGAAGTGCGGTTGCGTGCGAATTGTTTTACGTCGGTTTTCTATGAGGCCGTGTTATCAATCCGAAGACTTAACTATTACCAGGTAGTGGTAAATATATCGTCATCATAATTGGAACCTTATTTATTTACAATAGAGTTGAAAACCAAAGAATTGTGAAACCCTTATGCTCGTTAAAGGGTTAAGCCAACGCATTCGAGCTTAAGCATAGCTCTCTTACACATAACAAAAGAGTTTATAATTGTGTAATCCATGCTTTTCTTTTCAGATCATAGGATAAAGAACAGATCCTGAAATTTAAGCGCAAAGCGATGTTACATTTCGCAGAGTGGTAAAAGTCACCACTTTTACTACAAGAAGTGAGCATACATCGCAACAATGGTATCCTCGACCCTCCTTTATCTAGTGGAATTCAGAAAAAACTATTGTGTCAAATGGAGTGTGATGCGAAAATAGAACATTCCATTAGGTTTGGTGTACCCTACAGTGACCTACCTATATCTAGTAAAGTGAAGCACGTAATTGTAGGCAGTCCCAAGTTTAACTTAGCCTTTTAATCTTAGACAATAAACTAACTACATGTACAATACATGTACAATCTCACTCAACAAGTGTCCGCGGCAAAATTCTGCTCTTCGCGTCCGTTGAGCAGAATTTTCATTCATAATCACGTCGCCAAAGTGTCAGTGACACAGTAGATTGCTCGTGCTCTTGATTTTGTACCCTATTAATGACGCCTTAAGGTCAACATTTTAATGAATCATTTTGTCCTGAATATAACAATAAGTCAACGTATGTGTCAAGCGGCTCGAACATTTTTTGGTTGAAGTTTCTTCGTTATTGTGCGTCTAGTTAGTTTATTGCTTATCAAAGCTTTTAATTTATTTCCAGTACAACTTACTCTTTCATAATACTATAGGACCAAAAATAAATATAACCTTACGTTTAAATTATTATGCCTCGCACTGTATTTGTTTTACAGTTGATAAAAACATTTTCTTGAAGAAAAGTATGTAAATATTACCATTTTATTTCGAAGGGTCAAAACTATTACAGTGTCTATTTAAAGTCTTCCAAATTAAAGGTCAGTGTATTTTGCCTTAAAATGTTAATTTGATGAACCTCTAAAATAACTAACATGCTGACCATGTATCAAGTTTACATACACAAATAATTTTCAAAAGATCAAGAGAAATAACAGAACTTTGGTTAAAAGAGGTTTTTGTGGTGTTTCGATTCAATTATGTGAATACATACTACGGATGTCCAATATGTGTTTGTCCTTTTTATATTTATTATTATTATATTTTAACATTGACAGTATAAAATCTAATTTAAAAGGACTTACAAAGGGCTAGCCATCATTCAATTATTTTAATTGTGTACTCGAAAATATAATCCTATATAGTACCTTGTTATTGTTCATTAGTTGTTTGCTTTTTTAAAATTGAACGCAATGTAAATTGTTTAATATATAGGTATGTTTAATAATTGGGAATTTCATTTTTGTCTTTCAATGTGGAATATTTAAAACAATAATAGATAATAGCCTAAAACTGGCTGTATTAAATAAGATCGATATTAAATGATGCTTTGACACATTCAATAAATCTTACATTATGACGACACATTTGGTATAACGGTTGAGACGCCGACTGCTACACCGAGGGTTCCAGGTTCGATCTCCGGGCAGTACAAACATTTGTTTGCATGAACATGTCCGTTTGTATTGGTCTGGGTGTTTTCTATGTATAATAAGTGTATTTACAAAAAAAAATGTATATAACAATGTTTATCCGTTGTTTCGTACCCATAATACAGGTTTCACGCTTAACTTGGGTCTAGATGGCGCTGTGTGAATTTCAGTCGATGTTATATTATTATATTATAGATTCAAAATTATTAATCTTATCATCTGAACATGTATGATACATTTTATACAATTTGATGCATCGACATTATTTAGCTAAAAGTGCACATTAAAGTGATTGTCCGGAATAAAATGAAATATTAATTACGTAAAAATTCTATAATCCACTGTCCAACCATTTGTTTTCATTTTTACAGTTATTTCTTAAAGACGTGTTCTCACTAGCTATTCGATTTCAAATACATCGATTTGATTAAATAACAACTTTGACAAAAAAAGATAATAAATGATTAAAGACGGTCTATGTCTCATTATAACGTAAAGGGCACACTAAGTGGGCGTTACCCGTCATTAAAGTATTCCATTACTGTAGTACATTTTGTTGAATATAAAACAGTTATTCATAGGCGTGAGCTGTCGAAAAGAAAATAAATGGTAAGACTTATACTTATTATAAATTAATAACAAACATTAGTTGAACATGTATATAGAGAACAAAGAGCTTAAATGTGAACACATGAGTTATTACTCCAATATCTCATACATAGTATTGTCCTAAGGAATCCATATGTAGATAAATCGAAACTAAATGTGTGGAACAATCTATTTTGATGACTTGACTAACGTGACCGGACTGTCCGTAGCTTATCATCAAGACTATATTTCTTAAGGATAATAGTGTTGTCTAGGAATAATCTATACATATAAATTAAATTGGAGTGTCTGTTTGTCATATTAAAATATCCATTCTTTTCTTCATTCATATGATATAAATATATATACGACGTAACCAGAATAACAATTTCCAAAATGTTTGTCTGTTTGTTACGTGTAATTTCTGAAATGGCTGGACATATGTGGACAGGACACTTTTGGCAGGCAGCTGATTTAATAAGGAAGAACTAAGGCTATTTTTTTGATTAACTATTTTATTTCGAAAAAATAAAGCAACTTTGACCCACTTGGCGGCCACGCATCGCGTGAGCTCCGCGCATTGGCGTGACCAACGGCGGATCCAGGGGAGGGTCATGGGGTCATGACCCCCTGAGCTATTTTTAAGTACTATACTAACGTACATTAACAAAATACCTTATAAGTTCTTAACTTGACTACTACTATGTGACCCCTCCTGGCACCTAACCTGGATCCGCCCTTGGGCGTGACCTTACGAAGCGAGTTTAGGTTATGTTTTACTGCGGGGGAATATCTTACATCGCGAGTAATATCGCGGGGGCTCAGCTTGAACTTAATAAAATACACAATAACACGCCCCAACCATAGGTGCTTTTTTTAGACAGAACCGAATATTGACTCGGAATCTTTGACGTTTCAGCACTAAGTACACCAAGTAACCAATATTCTATACCTAAAATAAATATCTTAAAAGTTGCCTTTTAATGTTATATTTAATTATTATCTAGCTTTTAAAGTTTACCATAAAACTTTGTATGTAAAATCTCTTTGGCATTCTATATTTTTGTAAGCATGACTGTTATGGGCTCTATATATGTAGCTGCTTTGCTTTTACCTGTAAAATAGTCGCTTTTACGTATAAATTACGTTTCAAATTTTGAGAGATAGGTCAAACTTAAATAAAAACGTACAACTAGTCACCAGATAAAATCTGTGATTTGATCACATTGGAATGACAAACATGGACACTAAAAAAATCTAGGTATTTACACTTTGATAGTCAATGACACCTCAAGGCGTCAGAAACAATAGATTTTCTATTGATTCGAGATTCCTGGCGTTCAAAGAGTGTAAACACATGTAGCATATCCATTTCAGCCCTTGGTAAGCATTATCACGTGGTTGCGCAAGTAGTTCCTGTAGTTATTTATTAGTGTATTATGTTGATGAAAAAAAAATTGGTATATATGTTTATCAGTCAACTACGTACCGTTTTGCTTGATTGCTTGATATGAATGTATTCTTAGAAAACACTTTGTAATGCTGGGGCTACAGTAGGGCTTAACGTCTAACGCCATTCAAACACCCATCAATGTCAAATAACCGCGATGAATTTAACGTGCAAAAGTGGGTGGCCACACTTGAAATTATTTAGTGTTAATTATTGATGAAGAGAAAACGCAAGATCCGAGTTGCTCCGCCGTACTTTATAATAAATATTTACGTTATTTAATGTCAATTACAGTAATTGCACTCTTATATGTTAAAGAAGTACAATTACATAAAAATTTAAAGTTAAGTAAATTGTTAAGTTAATATGTTAAGGTACAAGAGTATTAGAGTACGCGAAAAATCTTTATTTGCATAATTGATTTGATGATGCCGATTTTGATATTAGTTGTAGGTACTATACACTAACAAGTTCAAACATTTATAAATATTTTTATTACTTACCATATCTCATATCATATAACTTATTTTTGTTTTGATTGAGTGGTATTCGGTAGGAAAAAATATTTATAACGGAATAAATAATACCAGTTTTTAGTATCGCAAAGGATTACAAATTCTAATACAAAATGCAACCAATCAAATAACCAATGTACTTTAAATGCAAATATAAAAAGAGGCAACCCTATGCAATCACGACACTAATTGACATATGTGTGACCGCTTCAAAGCATTCATCCACGAGAAAATCTCTTGATGTACCGACAGTCGAGTTATTGCCATACGGCAAACGGCGTTGTAAGACTTAAAATTATAGCGTTTATGTGGTGGCCACATCTGAAAACGCTTCAATTATGACATTTCCCGTTGGTTTGGCCCCAGCATAAGCAATGTCCAATTACCTTGAAAACTTTTGAAGCAAGATTTGAATAAACCATATTATCTGTTAAATGACATATTTTTTCTGGGTTCCGACTGGAAACACTTGTATATAATGTCATGGAACTTGTATATAATGACATTTCTATAATATAAATATAAATAGAATGTACATCTAGTTGTATTTGGAATTTATATTTTTGCCTTCTTTAGTAAATATGTTTAGTATATTATTTCTTTTGATGAAGCTGTAACGCGCATTTGTTTCGTTATTTATTATCGAATAATTGTAGGGTTTAAAAACCGAGTTGTTAAAATATGTAAACTATTAGATAGTGTATTACTGTGCGATGAGTTTTCTCGATGTTAGCAATGTGTTCTGACAGTCACACAAAATAAAGCATGATGTTGTTAAAAGCCTTTTTATTTGTTTGATATACTTATTTAACGCTATTTAACCATTTTTGCATAAAAAGTAATTGTATGACCTAATAGTCGGAGAGCCTTTTATACGGCTCTAATTAGGTCCTATGTCTCAGATACGTAAACATTTTTTTAAATATAGTCTGACAAACCATGAACTAAAGGTCGACACCCCTGAAATGCCTGATTTTTCCCGCATGCAAAATTGTGACCTCACTTCCGGGTGTAATTCTAGACATGATATAATCATCAGATACATGAAAAAGACGGGAAAATAAACTATTCGTTGAGTAGAATTGAGTTTCAAAGGTCGATAAGCTCAACTCATTCACGATGTTGCAAAGTTGGAACAGTGTACTGCTAATAGTTTCGGAAAAATGGTGTGACATACGGACAGACTGACATGGCGAATCAATAAGGTTTCCTATTTTTGCCAATTGGCTACGGACCCTAAAAAGTTTATGAGTATGTTTATCCGTTTTAGTACCCATAACAGGTTAATGCTAGTTAAGTAATGCATAGTTTGGGGCTAGATAGTGCTGTGTGAATGTCAATGGATACTTATTATTTATTTATGTATACTCTCTTGGTAGCCGGGTTCGAAACATCTGTAGGTACCTATTATAGTTTAATTTGGTAGTAAACAATAAAAGGGGTCTCCTATATGAAAGAGCGCAATACAATAAAAACAACTTCCTACATATTTAGGTGCCCGAAATTTAAATCCCAATAATTCAAAGCTGTATTGCTAATTCAGCGATGCTCAGAGCTAATTTCTCTCCTATTAAACGATAGAGGCGGATTGTGCGAGATAATTTATACTTTTTTAGCATTTATACTATGCTTTTGTATTAGAGAACAATAGTCAATAAATCCACTTGTGAACGGTGTAAAGCGATCATAAGTATGCGATTCGGACACGCTCGGCTGAGGTACCACACGGCTGAATTGAAGAAACAATATTCGATTAATTTAATTTAAGGAATATTTATTCCCTGTATGGGCGGCGACCAGTATGATATGCTACGAGGTGGGCTAATGCGAATGAGTGGAAGTTTCTTATTGTAAAACAATTGCGAACCATTAATAATTGCGCAATTTCTCATAATATAATTATGTTATGTTTTTGTTGTCTACACTGGAAAACTTACGTAATATTTCAGCAGATTTCCTCACGATGTTTTCCTTCACCTTAAGAACTTTGGATAAACGTGCATAAAAATTCGAGAATTCGAAAATATAATATACTGGTACGTGGCGGAATTAGATCTTGCACCCTCCAGATCAGAAGGCAACCAATGAGCCATCGACGCTCTTACACATACATACTCATACATATTACCCTTCACCTATGGAGTCCTGTAAGTGCTAAGTGATGTAATATTTTCAAAGCGATTGTTATTGGTTTCACAAAACAGTTTAACAATCTGCTCAAACTTGGGGCAGGAGAAATTATCAATAGAACTTCAAGACTCTTTTATTATTATACTCTTATCTAATTCAGTTGATTGAAAGTTATCTTAACAGATCCCGCTCATCAGATTGGATAATTTGTTGAATTACTTATTGTCCACCCACATCTTCACCGGACTAGGAAGCAAGCTATAAAACTACGCACTTTACATTTGTTAAAAACCATTTGCATACAGCTCATTTGACCAATCTATAAATAAGTAATAGTGACCAACTAGTATCCAATCACAGCGATCAACGAGCAATGATTCAAAACGCCAGGAAGTCTTTCAATAAGCACCGTGTTTATATACGTATTAGTTATAGTTTGCCGAGGGACATTTCCTGTTAGATCCAATGTAATTATGTAGTAGCATCCGACTGTGCAGTATTGTTGACATAGGTTTATATGTCACAAGTGGGCGACGTGCTACACTTGCAAAAACATGTCTCGATTTTGACACAATGGTTTGTTCCTTACGCAGGTAACGATATTAGTAAATAACAATGATTATATGTAGGTACAGACATTTTTCGGGGGTGGGCAGAGCCTTACTAATTTTGTTCTAAAAACAGAGAAGTATGTTTATCCCTTGATACCTATCCATCGCACAGTCTTTGCTTAGATGGAAGCGTTGTGTAAAAATAAGCAAACCGTGTAAAATTGTATTCCTATAGAGAAAGAATTGTGTGGCCAGCACATATGGGAAAACGCTCTTTTTAGGGACGCCAGGTCATATCGCTCAGGAAATATTTCCTTAACGGAACTTGAAGTTAGATTTTTTTGTTATATATTAATTAATTTATTTTAATTTATTGACATCCTAGTTCATCTATATTATGAACGTACCTAAATTCTCTCTGCTACGAATAACTCACGCAGACAGCTTGTAGTTAGAAGGCGTTTTGCACATCAACATGAATTTATAACTACATAGATGTTCGGTTAAATTTATTCAATGAAACTCAATGTAGACTCAATTCAAATGAACTTGCCCGCAATTCCTTCAAGTGTTAACGCAATGCAACGAAGCTTTTGTTTACACTCGGCCCGCACGCGATCTTACATACATCGGCGTGACGTCACCGCCAGTAATCTTACGGTTGCATGTGCATAACGAAGCATAATCAACCGTAACCACTATTTATGAATTGAAATAGCGAGTCAAGGGTAACGACCGTTGGAGAACAAAGACAAATTAACTTTACTTAGAAAATACTACGTTTTCATATCATAAACGGAAATAACGAATCTCAAAGTTAAGCTAGTTTCATGCACTCGAGTTGCTGACATTACACCAACCCATATAATACCTAACGTTTATTTCGCTTAAATTTATTTTGACAATTATCATATTTTTATACGGCCGGTTCTTATAAAAGTATTGAAGAAATTCGGGCTATAAGCACTAGCATCATAGCAGCATATGTCCGGCAGAATTAGGCCTGACTTAAGGATTGAGGGTGATACTCTTCTACAGATCTTAAGGTTTGCAACTGCGTCACTTCCTCGTGTGTTGGCTGGTTGCTGAAGCATAGTTCTTGAGAAGGGACAAATAAGCATTCGGCTCACCTGATGGCAAATGAAACCGTCACCTATAAATCTTTATACCAAAGTTGAAATGCATTAGCTACCCTTAATGAATCCAGCGTAAATCACACTAACACAAAATGTATTTCCGAAGTTAAAACTGATTCCCAGTTTGGTCAGGTAAATGAAGACAAAACCTTGGTAAAACAGACCTCTTAGTCGGGTAAATTGGAGTAATATTTTTTTCTCGATATACGATACAAAAATGATAATGATATTATAAAAAATTAGAAAGTACGTAAACTCTTGAACAGTTTCATTTGGCTTGTTGTAGAAAAATATAAGTATTTTTTGTTACTTGGGAAATAATTTCCATACAACCCAGTATTAGAGACTCTGTTACAAAGTTTGATAGGGTCCAGGCGGCAATCTCCTTGCAATTTATGGTCACGTTATCCGAACGGAAACTCGGTAACCAGACTATAAATCACTGAGACATTTGTTCGAAAACAAAATTTTAAGCCATATTTATAGGTAAGTATGAATATTTTTTTCTTGCCTATATTGTTCAATTCAAATAACTATTTACATTTATTTAGATTAAATGAAGTTACATTATACCAGAGGGTTTTAAAAACAATTAGTATTAAGGAGTCACAACTAACTAACTTTACTAACTAAATGCAGTGCCTGATTAGTCATATCATATCAGAAGTAGCAAATGCTACGGGCCCCGCGCTGTAACATTTATTTGACCGCAAAAAATTAAAACTAAAGAACTTTTGGACGTAATTGTTTAATTATAATCTCTTTATTTAGACAAGCATATAATGACAATTCTATCCTTGAAACGGCTAGATTATACTCTGAAGTCTGAATCCTGAAACAAAACCAGGGGCCCCTTAACCGAATTTGCTACAGACCCCGCGCTGTCTTAATCCGGCACTGACTAAATTGCTTCCAATATTCCACTCTTATAGGCTGCGAAGAGAGGTCTGCACTCGACACATTATGTGTAAAGCGAAAAAAATAGTATTATGGTGGTATTATGGTAGGGTTCATCAAAAATCTATAAAGTATCAGGCGTAGAAAATCAAAATCATTATAAACTTACTGTTTATATTTATTTTAAAAATTTTAGCGATATTCGTATCTTGAATCTTTACTAAAAATAAATCTTCAATATTTGCATACAGAGTTAGATTTCAGCCAGCGATTTATACTTAGTATAATAAGATTGGAACAAAAATAAATAAAACTTCCGACGACAAACATCTGTCTTTGGCATCGTATTCCATAACAGGTACCTACCTACCTACTGTGTCATGATATTTCTACCTAATATATTAACTGGATTCAAAAATTAAACTATGAGTACATCAATTATCTCCAACCACAGATTTTCCAATACAAGAGATGGGGCAAGCCGCGTTTAAAGTGCGACAAATGTAAGCTCAACGAGCATACACTGGCTGCTAGTTTACGCTCTGTGAGACGAGTCAAAACGAACGAATATTAGAAGAAATTACCGTTTTTTTTCCAAAATGCCATCCTGTGCAATTGTTATGCCATCATCGCAATGAATCAGTAAATTTACCAAAAATATAATAACTTTTCACAGGTAAGAACCGAAAAGAAATTGCGACACTGGGACTGCCTATAAATTGGCGGCTTGTCCAGTCTAATTGTATATTCGGATGTCTGTGTCTCCAACTATCGTTACGATTATCCACATTTCGAATTACATATAATAAAGGTATTAAATTAGTGCTTGGCTTTTGTTAGTCTAACACTGTGACGTCTAGTGATGTAATGTTGTAGGTACTTTATCTATTAAAATAAATCGTTTTGACATATCAAAAACGTAGCTCAGTTGGTTTGTTAGTCAACATGGATCAGGGCATGTGTCTCCTCATTATCCCTATAAAGCTGTAAAAGCTATTCGCGACCAACACAAAAAAACCCAAACAATTCTCCTCACAAATATAACCGCCTTAATGAATGATAAATAGTATAACTTAAATTAATTATTTTAACTCAAGGTAATGAATGAAAACATACAGTATTCATTAATGAAACATCGCACACCGAACGGGCTTTTCATAATGCAAATAAACACATCCTATGACAGTTATTAAGGTAACCACTAGTGCTGATCTTTCCGGAAATTTCCCACATTACACCATAGTAATTCGCATCTTTGTCACAGCGTTACAATGGGCAAATTGGCTTCGAGCTCATTTATATCTGAATATAGTACACGTGTGTTTCGCGTTCACGTTTGCACAAGTAATGTCAAGTTTACGTGACGATATTATGGTGATATAGCTAACAGGTTGGTATTAAGCTAGATCGGTATACTCTGTACCAATTCACCATTGTATTGTACGCGTTTTTGCATACAGTATAGCGTTGGGAACAACGAACAGGGCCTGAAGTATAAAATAAAATATGCGACACGTGAAAACTGTTGACCATGCATTTAGCGCGACGCAATGGTTGATATTCGGATGGGTGACCGAAAATTATTGTGTGCACGTGTTTCTTAACCCAATGAACGCCGGAAATCCAGACATCATAGAAAATCTATTTCATCATAGAAAATCTATTTATTTGGTTGTGTGTGAAGTCGGCCAGTCCGCACTGGGCCGCGTGGACGACTAAGACCTATACACTTTACGGGTAGGCTCTTGCTTCTTGTTGGGGCGTATAAGCAGACTATTGTGCATTATGAGCACAATAACTTATGTAATTTTAAGACTTTGGAATTTGTTCCAAATAATTTAAATTAGTTAATAAGACAATAGAGGAAGTCTCTTGCATTCCAGATTTATTGAACACTGTGACAACAGAGAAACCTGTGATAAATCATTTAAATCTGGTACACCAGAATATACAAGGCTTCTCTGGCAAAGAATTAGAAGTAGGTTTATTCCTGGAACACAAAGATATACATATATTAGGTTTAACTGAACACTGGCTAAATAGTAGTAATAACATAATAAGTATTGATAAATATAAAGTTGGTAGCTCGTTCATGAGAGTTTCAGCTATCAGAGGTGGATCATTATTATTAGTGCACGAACATTTAAAATTTAAGGATAGAAAGGACATAGTAGGACTTTCTATAGAACGAACTATTGAATTGTCATGCATAGAGCTCGAGCACTTTATAATTATTTGTGTATACAGACCTCCTTCATCAGAATATGCTTTGTTGAGTCTACTATGGAAGAAGTGCTTCAAAAAATTTGCAAATCCTCCAAGAAGGTGATTGTATGTGGAGACTTTAACATTCATTCTAGATTCAACACAAAACTCTGTTAGGTTCTTAAATCTTTTAAATCATATAACTTAATAATCAGTTCTCTGAACCAACAAGAGTCACTCCTACTACAGCCACCTGTTTGGACAATATTTTTTGTGAACAAAACGTTTTGAGTAAATCTGTTATAAATTGCTTGCAATCAGATCACAGTGGACTATTAGCACAGTTTGAACATTGTCATGTCTCTAAAAGTATAAACATTGTACATAGGCCAATAAATAAACACCGCATTCTTAGGTACAATCTATTATTGATGAAAAATTTCACAATTAAAGTTAGGGAACCAAAATGCTAATAATTTGTATGAAAATTTATTTACTATTATAAAAAATACATTTAATAAATATTTCCTACTAAAATGACAAAAGTGAATAATTTAAATCAAAATTCAGTGAATGGCCACACCAGGCATCTACAGAAGTAGATCAAGATTATATGATTTATATAGTTTGAGGCTTCTTCAAATAACCTGAATTCTACAACTATGTAAAACGCTATTCGAAGATTTTCAAAAAAGTATGCTTAGCCGCCAAATCTAATTTTTTGCGCGATAAGATTAGAAATGCTAGCAATAAAATCAAAACACATGGAATATTATTAATAAGGAGACTTCAAGAACCAAGCAAGTTGATAATACTTTTTCTCTTAACATTGACAATAATGTGCTGAACAATGACTCCGAAGTAGCTAATGCTTTTGAAGACTTTTTTCTAATGCTACATGTAAAGTTACTTGCCAGTTAAGTTCTAGTTCATCTATGCTAGAGATTGTTTGATATCAAGTGTTGATAAATGCAATAACCAATTTAGCTTTGCGTATATTAACTCAAACACTATTATAAAAGCTTTTAAAGAACTAAATATGAAGAAATCTGAAGATTTGTGGGATATCAGTAAATATCATTAAATCAATTATTGATAGTATAGCACCCACTTAGTAATCATATTTAACAATTGTGTAGATAAAGGTATTTTTCCAAATTTAATGAAGTACAGTAAATTAATCCCATTATTTAAAGCAGGTGACAAAAGCGATCCATCAAATTTTAGACCCATTTCGATCCTACCAACATTAAGTAAAATTTACGAGAAAATTATTTTTAATCAATTAATTGCTCATTTTAATATGAATAGAATATTACATGTAAAACAATTTGGCTTTACTAAAAATAAAATACCACTGATGCTGGGGTCGCACTTATCAAACACATATTTGACGCCTGGAGAATAAGCGGGATGCCATTGGAATATTTTGTGATCTATCCAAAGCCTTTGATTGTGTAGATCATGCAACGTTGTTGATTAAGTTGAGACATTACGGTGTATCGGACTGTGCATTAAAACTTTTAGAGTCATATTTGTCCGACAGAATCCAAAAAGTTAATGTTAATGGTAAAAGTTCTCCTGCTGTTCTGCACATGGGGGACCTCAGAGCTCAATATTGGCCTCTTCTTTTTCTAATATATAAAATGATCTTCCCTACTATTGTAGTAATATTATGGACGTAGTATTTGCTGATGACACATCTTTGATTTTTAACATCAACAGACACATGGAATCATTTGATGATGAATAGTTCCCTATCCAAAGTAATGCACTGGTTTACTGTAAATAATCTACTATTAAATACTAAGAAAACCAAATGTGTCAAGTTTAGCATGCCAAATGTAAGGCAAGTAAATTCTAATGTTATTCTTAATAATGAAAAATTAGAATAGTAAATTCAACTAGATTTTTAGGTATTACTATTGATGCTAAACTGCAGTGGGACCCATATTGAAGCACTGGCCGGTAGACTTAGCTCGGCAGCTTATGCTGTTAGGAAAATAAGGCTCTTGACTGATGTCGAAATAGCGAGATTGGTATTTTTAGTTATTTCATAGTATATATATGGTATTATTGTGGGGCGCAGCTGCTGACATACATAATATTTTTGTACTACAGAAAAGAGCTGTCCGTGCCATTTACAATCTTAGACACGGGATTCTTTGAAAGAGCTTTTTAAAGAAATAAATATATTGACAGTCGCATCGCAATATATTTTTGATAATATATGTACGTACGTAAGAATATCCACACTTTTGAAAAAACAGTGATCATCATAATTTTAACACTAGGAATAAAACAAACTTGCTGTTCCGAATCTTCGTCTTCACAAAGTAGGGAAATCTTTTGTCGGAAATTGTATAAAGTATTTTAATAAAGTGCCACAAAATATGTTGATTTGCCCTTGCATAAGTTTAAAGCTTTAATTAAAACTACCTTGTTGAAAAAGGATATTACAGTAGATGAATATTTAGCAGACAAAATTTTGTGGTGTTAGTCTGCCTGCATTGTGTTCCAGGAGCAGACGATATAATTGAATTGTATAAATTTGTTATTTGACCAAACTCTGTAAAACCAAGTATTGAAAGAGTAACCCACGATTTTTGCCGGATCTTCTCGTTGGATGGCAGCATTCCGAACGGTGGTAGAGTCATTAGATTTAATAAAAAAATTATATACTGTTTTGACGATTCAAAAGTATCTGTAAAGATTTATTTGAATAAAGCATTTTTCAATTTCAATTTCAAAAGACGATGATGATATCCATGCTATGTGGAAAGGCACTGTGGTGGGACAGCAAGTTGATGAATGAGTAGGTACCATGTAGACTGTTTCATACGTATTGAACCTCAGAGTGCCTTATCATCATTAGTCTTTAACGTTTCCAGACACAAGCATTTTTTTTCTCAATTTCTTCGTAATAAAAAGAAACATTTTATATCACTGTAGTAATGCATATAAGTAAAAAAACATCTCCTATATTAGCTGAAAAGGTGGATAAGACTACGGTTATAAAAGCCTTTGCAATCAATTATAATCACATATACGACGTGCTTCCACGCTACGCTACGCTGGGAAAACTGTGAGTTTGGGTTTATTAGCACATGTGGCGCCACCTGCAACCTAGGCTATCCAATCAATTAAGTAAATTTGCATTTTCCAGTTACGCGCGCTTGCATTAAGGGTGAATAATATACTAGTTACATATGGGACTAATCGTGTATGATGAAAACTTAAGGATATAGATAGGTTCAGGACAGGTGGTTAAATCAGTCAGAAATAGAAAAATTACCTCCCTTAAAGGATTCAGGTTAAGACCTGTGTCTAAGTACACAGTTTAATTCATTTCATTCATTTTTAAATAAAGTATTTAGTTTCTATAAGTTAGTTAATTGAGTTCCATTAAATTACCTTTTGATGTTGACATTATCTTACTTTAGTAGCTTGTGTACTTTGCTTTTTGCCTTTGTCGGTGGCTCAGTGGTGTTGGACTGTCGCCTTCCTACCGGGAGGAGTGAGTTCAAATCCACACGTACCAATGTATTTTCGAATTTTTCGAAAAATTATGTACGTTCCGACGCTCTTACGTGAAGGAAACATCGTGAGGAAACCTTCATGCACGCCTGCGAAGAGATCGAAGGTTGTGTGTGAAGTCGTCCAATCGCACTGGGCCCGCGTGGACGACTAAGGCTAATCATCCTATATCGGGTAGGCTGTGTCCCCTTGTGGGACGTTTAATGAGCTGATGGTTTTGCAAACACTTGTTATACGTTTTCATTCTGAATCAAGTCATAACAGAACATAATACTTTTTTTATTTCTTAAATTTTTACTTAATCAGCGTCAAAATAATGTATAATTTCCAGAACTGTATTTTGTTTTACTTGTCAAACCATAAAGTGAGAGCCCCAACATTGAGTGCGTCTGGCCTTGTACTATCGTCAGAAGTATACGCGACCAGTATGTAGAATTCGTGTATATTTGCCAGAACTGTATTTTATTTTACGTTTTGAAACCTTTCAGTGATAGAACACATAGTGTACCTAGTACTTGCCTTGTATACTTTCAAAATGATGTGCGAAGAGAGGAGGGACAAATATTAGCGGAAAGCGAGCGGCAGTGCTCTCCTCGTTAGCTAAAAGTAAAGTCATTCCGAAAAAAGCTCCTATGATCCCGATGTTCATAAAAATAAAAACTCAGTAATAAATACACACTGAACGAAGGATGCATTTAATGAATTAAAAGCAACAATGGCGGGCATGATACTGCGTTGGTAATGGCCCTGTAATAAACCATTATAATGTTGTCGCAATCCAAGTAAGTTCAGTAATAATTTACTCGCGGATAGATAATAACTGCGATTGTTATAAATTGACGTAACTGCCGTAATTGGTAAGGTCTAAGTGCTTAGGTATTTATATAGCATATTACAACCAACTAAATAAGTTATTATATTGTGTTGAGATTTAAACTATTGCATATTGCCCCCTCTGTTTGTTGACGCATCTGCGGGAGATATCTAACAGTAGTGGATCTAATAAATCTTCATGGCTACGGTGTTACCTTTTCTTACCCCTAAGTGAGAAGCTACCAGTTAAAAAGCTTGCCTGCCTAGTACCTAATGCTGTTACCTTAAATTCTCCCATATTCCGAAAAAGAGACACATACAGTTGTCAAACGATCATGCAACTCTTAATTTAAGCGCAAATCGGAGAGCTCATGTAAATGAATATGACTTTGTCCGTATCCAGAACATAACAGCCATGCTCGTTTTGCCAAACTTGCTATAGTTCCCTTCAAATCAGTCCTTTCGGAAGAGTGTTGTGGTTCAAATTCATATAATTAACCGAGACTGAAAAACGATGCCCATCAAGGACCTGTTTCCATTGTTGATTTAACTATTGTGTTAATATAATAAGATATTAATTAAACTATTGCTGTTACCTATAAATAATACGTATCGCTTTATGCGTTTCGAATCACGGGAGTAAGCACCTTCGGTTACCTTCGTCGAATGGCTATATTGCATAGTTAATACAATTTAATGGGTCTATTATAAGGGATTCGCCAAAAGGCTTTTTAAAAAAAAACTTATTTTTACTAAACTTTAATTACTAGGTAAAATACAGTGCATTTAGAAATATGAGTTGGATATAATTGTATAGAATTAGAAGTTTTAGGGAACTCCGACCCGTACCGATTTTGAGACCAACTGAGGATTTGGGGCTCGTCCCTGTGGACGGCTTGCTAGTATGCCTATCTTAGCAAATAGTTATAGTGAAGACTCAGCGTTAGCCTTTACATTGTAAGGGTATAACAACCCCCCCGCGGAAAACTGAAATTCGGGGAAAGAAAAACCGAAGTTCAGTAAGTTAAAAGTTTTCTTTTAATCGAGGTGAAGTAGAAGGGGACTCTAATATTTCGCATTGAGTATGGATATCGGTATGAGTTGGGTTTTCGTATTTTACACATAAATTATTCTTATTTCTAGAGATGGAAATTACTTTATAGAGTTTATATAATAATAATGATAAAACAATAATGAAAATAAACGAAGTTAAAGTTATGTAATGTGTCCCATACTTTACGATTATTGGTTTGTCTTCAATTATATTATTTAAATCGGAAATGGCTTTACTATTTTTATTTAAAGTTAAATCATCTAAATCTAAATTTTGAAGGAAAATAGGAGACACATTGTTTACTATCTTATTATCTAATTTACAACAAGAATCGTTGATAATGTTAAAATCTAACTTAGGTATAGGTAGGCTTATATTTAACACAGATTTTGACGAAATAAGTTTAATTGTCTTTGTATACACCACACACTGAGTTGGGATATTAAGAATTCCAGTACCGATTATAATTATTTCACTGATGTCAATATCATTGCACTCGATGGAAATTTTGTTAGAACGAGATTGCACAAAGATCCACTTATTACTTTGTATTGGCTTCCAAATATCCAATTCACTGTGAATAGTCTTTGTTTTACACAATGTTGGGATAGCACTGAGGGACTTTGTAAGGAGTTCGCTCTCGCATGTAGGGCTGCCACTTGTGAGCAGTATTGTTGGGACCTCGCATAGGTAGAACTCAGAGTTAATAATCTTACATTTATCTAAACTATCTAAATTACAAAAATTTACCTTATCATTAGAAATAGCAGAAAAGAACTAGAAGGTTGAATGAGGCTAAAAATGTTTAATTGATTAACATTATGTGGGATTGGCAAAGCTAAATTATGATATAAATTAAATTCATCAGGAGTAACCAATGGTATTTGTAAAAGGAATACAAGTTTATTTTAATAATAACATATAACTTTACTAATACTTAGAATTAAATGAATATTATTTAAGCTTAAAGCGATTGGAAGTAATGTGTTCCGAGGTAGATGCCTATCGTTATCGTTGATCTCGGTACAGTTGAATAGGGGACATTATACTGGGATGTAGGATGTTTTGACTACTAAGAACTATGGCGTTTGTGAGGTCTTCGACTTGGAATGACAATGTAAGCAACGAGCTTTCGAGGTTGGTAAGTATGGAATGAACTTTTGTTTCTGACAATAAAATATTTGTTATTTCTGTAATATTAATTGTTTTTATTAATTGATTTAATTTAATACTGAGAAAGTCCTCATTGATTTTTAATTGATTTAAAGTGTTTTTATATGAATGTAATGTAGACGTAGTAATTAAAATATTTTGTTTAATTAATTCGGCGAGTTTCTTTTCATTATTTTGTATGGATTCAATCGCGGAATCGTATTTTTCGGCATCATTTTCATCCAGGGNATTATAAGGGATTTGCCAAAAGGCTTTTTAAAAAAACTTATTTTATTTAAACTTTAATTACTAGGTAAAATACAGTGGATTTAGAAATATGAGTTGGATATAATTGTATAGAATTAGAAGTTTTAGGGAACTCCGACCCGTACCGATTTGTGAGACCAACTGAGGATTTGGGGCTCGTCCCTGTGGACGGCTTGCTAGTATGCCTATCTTAGCAAATAGTTATAGTGAAGACTCAGCGTTAGCCTTTACATTGTAAGGGTATAACAACCCCCCGCGGAAAACTGAAATTCGGGGAAAGAAAAACCGAAGTTCAGTAAGTTAAAAGTTTTCTTTTAATCGAGGTGAAGTAGAAGGGGACTCTAATATTTCGCATTGAGTATGGATATCGGTATGAGTTGGGTTTTCGTATTTTACACATAAATTATTCTTATTTCTAGAGATGGAAATTACTTTATAGAGTTTATATAATAATAATGATAAAACAATAATGAAAATAAACGAAGTTAAAGTTATGTAATGTGTCCCATACTTTACGATTATTGGTTTGTCTTCAATTATATTATTTAAATCGGAAATGGCTTTACTATTTTTATTTAAAGTTAAATCATCTAAATCTAAATTTTGAAGGAAAATAGGAGACACATTGTTTACTATCTTATTATCTAATTTACAACAAGAATCGTTGATAATGTTAAAATCTAACTTAGGTATAGGTAGGCTTATATTTAACACAGATTTTGACGAAATAAGTTTAATTGTCTTTGTATACACCACACACTGAGTTGGGATATTAAGAATTCCAGTACCGATTATAATTATTTCACTGATGTCAATATCATTGCACTCGATGGAAATTTTGTTAGAACGAGATTGCACAAAGATCCACTTATTACTTTGTATTGGCTTCCAAATATCCAATTCACTGTGAATAGTCTTTGTTTTACACAATGTTGGGATAGCACTGAGGGACTTTGTAAGGAGTTCGCTCTCGCATGTAGGGCTGCCACTTGTGAGCAGTATTGTTGGGACCTCGCATAGGTAGAACTCAGAGTTAATAATCTTACATTTATCTAAACTATCTAAATTACAAAAATTTACCTTATCATTAGAAATAGCAGAATAAGAACTAGAAGGTTGAATGAGGCTAAAAATGTTTAATTGATTAACATTATGTGGGATTGGCAAAGCTAAATTATGATATAAATTAAATTCATCAGGAGTAACCAATGGTATTTGTAAAAGGAATACAAGTTTATTCTTATAATAACATATAACTTTACTAATACTTAGAATTAAATGAATATTATTTAAGCTTAAAGCGATTGGAAGTAATGTGTTCCGAGGTAGATGCCTATCGTTATCGTTGAGTTCTCGGTACAGTTGAATAGGGGACATTATACTGGGATGTAGGATGTTTTGACTACTAAGAACTATGGCGTTTGTGAGGTCTTCGACTTGGAATGACAATGTAAGCAACGAGCTTTCGAGGTTGGTAAGTATGGAATGAACTTTTGTTTCTGACAATAAAATATTTGTTATTTCTGTAATATTAATTGTTTCATTATTAATTGATTTAATTTAATACTGAGAAAGTCCTCATTGATTTTTAATTGATTTAAAGTGTTTTTATATGAATGTAATGTAGACGTAGTAATTAAAATATTTTGTTTAATTAATTCGGCGAGTTTCTTTTCATTATTTTGTATGGATTCAATCGCGGAATCGTATCTTTCGGCATCATTTTCATCCAGGGTTCCGATTACTTGTCTGAACATAGTACCTATACCACCAAACCATGCTGACCGTTTATCACGATTTGAGGTAATATGGGAAATAGAATCGTAATTGTTTTTAATATCCTTATAGCGAACTGTTAAAGGTGATAGTATATTATCACATTGAGAATTTGCTGTTTGTTGACATATAAATCTTATGGAGCCTATAATTTCATTAATATTAGTAAGATGGACGCTTATAAAGGAAATATCGAAGTGGGTAATTACATTAAGTTGTCCATTAATTATCTTGAGTTTTCCGATTTTATCGAAGTAAATACCGGAACTTGATGGAAGTGGCTGGATATAATCCGGATGCGCATTGATTGTAATGCTGAAATAGAATTATAAAATAATTGTAGAATAATGTAAATAATATAATTATAAAATATTGTAAATGATTTAATTATAGAATAGTTGTAAATGATTTAAACTAATTTTATTTAAATTGTATATTATTGATTAATCTTAATTATATTTTAGTATTAAAAGTAAATAATTGAAAATTAAATTTTAATTAGGTATAGAGAAAACTTAAAGACTAAAGTTTTAAAGTAAATTATAAATTTAAAAGAAGAAAAATTAATAAAAAGTTTAAAATTAAGAAGTCATTACTTCGGCTGGTTTGATTTGATCAAAATGATGTGTTACGTGACGTCGATTAATTAATAATGTGACCGTATGATTACTGTGAACTTTAAGAATTTTATAGGGACCTTTCCATAATGGTGAAAGGGCTTTCCTGAGCCTTAAGTGGTTTTTGAGGTAAACGTAGTCACCTACTTTGTATTTAGGAGGGGATTTAGTATGGGAATCGTAATAAGTCTTGGAATTTTCTTTAGATTTGTGAATGTTTTCCAAGGCTTTTTCTCTACAGTATTTAAGTTTATGTTGTAGAGTTTTAATATAATCAGAATAAGTTGTACCAGGACCGCTTTCGTAAATGGAATTGGGAATGAAAGGTTTATGGCCAAATACTAACTCATATGGAGTGTATTTGGTTGTAGAATGAGTCGACGTGTTGTAGGCTAGCATTGCCGTGTAAACGTAAGTAGGCCAGTTATCTTGATTTTCATTTATGTATGATTTGAGATATTCTTTAAGAGTTGAATGACTTCGCTCTAAGGCGCCTTGCGTTTGTGGATGATATGGAGAAGACCATAATTGTTTGATTTTAAGAAATTGGCATGTACTTTTAAAGAGATCTGCTGTAAAATTTGTACCTTGATCTGTGAGGATGGATTTAGGAATTCCGAAAAGTGAAATAAAGTGAATGAGACAGTCACTGGTCTCTTCAGCAGTTGTGCTGCGTAATGGATAAGCTAATGAATATTTAGTAAGATCATCTTGTAAAGTGAGTATATATTTTAATTTTGCAGGACCGGACTCTGGGAGAGGCCCTACGATGTCTAGCGCGACACGCTGAAATGGTGCAGTGGAAGTAGTGGTTATCTCCATAGGAGCTTTATTTATTTTCCTAAGGGCTTTATTTTCTTGACATAATTTACACTTCTTTACATAGTCCTCGATGTCACTCCGCATTCCTTTCCAATAATATTGTTCTTTGATGCGACTGTACATTCGGTTGCTACCGAGATGTCCAGCTATAGGTATGTCGTGGTTTTCTTTTAATAGTTTCGGGATTTCAGAGAGTGTTGGATAAATAATATTATTATGATGGATATTTATTGTTATATTGGTATTGTTAAATAAATACATTAACATTCCATAAATTTTAGTAAAAGAGCGTTGTTCATAAAGACTTTTGAAATTAGATATAGCTATTTCATTGATTTCGCCAGAGAGTAGGATATCGTCACGAACTGCTTTGAGAGTTTTAAATATATCAGGGTAAGTACAATCGTCGAAGTAGTAAACTTTAGTTAGTAAGAGATAGTAAGTTTTGTCTTTAATTTGTAATTTCTTAAAAGAATGAAGTTCTCTTTCGCTATTTAGAATATCATGGGATTTATCGATTTCTGAAAGGATTTCTTCTAAGTATGGATTGGAATCGTCGAAGTCAATGGATATAGGAAGTAGAATAGTTTTAGAGTTGCTTTTAAGAAGGCTTTCGTTATGTTCTATGATATGAGTATTGAATGTTTCATCTTTCTTTGAAAATGCTTTTAGGAAATTATTGTAATCTTCGTTAGGAACTGGATTATCTTTTGAGGTGTCTTTAGGACTTAGTAATGAAGGTAGGTCGGTTGGACTTAGGTCAGAATTTTCTAATTCTGTGGGACTGAGGTCAAAACCGCCTAAGTCAATGAGATCTTCCAGGACATCTTGGGGTATCTCATCATTATCAGGATTAGTAGGCTGGGTTGTCTCTGAAGTTTCCTTTTCTGGAATAACGGGATTTACGGGATAACGGGATAGAGCGTCTGCATTGCTGTTTATTTTGCCTTTCTTATACTCAATGTCATATTCGAATTCGTCTAACTGAAGTCGCCACCTAACTAGTTTAGAACCTGGATCTTTGCAATTAAATAGCCATTTTAACGGCTTGTGGTCTGTAACAATGGTGAAGCGTCGGCCATAAATGTAAGGCCGGAAGATTTTGGTACCGAATATGATTGCTAAACACTCTTTTCGGTAATTGAATAATTTTGTTCGGCTTTGTTTAAAGTTCGTGATGCATAGGCTATTGGACGGTCTTTACCGATATCTCCTTGAGATAGAATCGCGGATATGGCGTAGTTGGACGCATCACAAGTAAGTATGAAGCGCTTAGTAAAGTCGGGATATATGAGTACTGGGGCTGAGACTAGTTTATTTTTAAGATCTTCAAAGGCCAATTGTTGTTCATTGGTCCAATTGAAGGGGCATCTTTCTTTAAGAGTTTTGTAAGGGGTTAGCAAGTTTAGAGAAGTCAGGGATGAATCTACGGTAGTAGGATACGAGGCCTAGAAGGATTTAATGCCTTTAGGATTCTTGGGAACAGGGAACTTCATAACGGACTCAATCTTAGCTGGATCAGGTTTTACACCTTCATCAGTGATGACATGACCTAAGTATGAAACCTCTTTACGAAGGAATTCACACTTATCTGGTTGAAGTTTGAGATTCGCATCTCTGAGTCTATTGAATATGTTGGAGAGGCTTTTAATGTGAGTGTCTAAATCGTAGCTATAAATAACTATATCGTCGAGATAGACAAAACATTGGATGCCTTGTAGGCCTGAGAGAACGGAATTCATGAGCCGTTGGAATGTTGATGGGGCATTTTTGAGGCCAAATGGCATTCTGGTGAATTCGAAGTGTCCTTGAGGGACGGAAAATGCAGTTTTAGGGGCATCCTTATCTGCCATCCTAATTTGATGAAAACCTGACGCTAGGTCAAGTGTACTGAAGTACTTACACTTGCCTAATTGGTCTAGGATTTCCGTAATGTTTGGGATTGGATAGGAATCACCAATAGTTATATCATTAAGGCGACGGTAGTCGATAACTATACGCCATTTGCGTTGCCCGGTAGAATCAGCTTTTTTGGGAACCACCCAAATTGGGGATGACCATGGAGATGACGATGGTTTAATGATTTCCTCTTTAATCATTTTATTTATTTGGTTTTCAACTTCTTGTTTATGAATCTCGGGGAATCTATACGATTTGGTATGAATTGGAATTGAAGATGATGTAGGAATTTCGTGTTGGACAATGTCTGTATAAGAAAGTTGATCACTAGGGAGATGGAATATATCAGAATACTTGGAACAGAGATCATAAAGTGAATCGGATTCTTCAGAATTTAAGTGAGAGACTCTTAACAACTCGAGTACCTCTTCTGTTCGATTTACTACGTTATTTTGGACTGAGTCGGATTGAGTCAAGTGAAATATATGATGGCTGTCATTTTTATTTAATGGTATTATTTCGAGTTTCATGTCTGAATTTACTACAATAGGGGATTCTGATGTATTTACAACTGATATGTTAATTCTTGAGTTAGGTTTGACTGTGACTATACAGTTAGCAATTAATAATGACTCTATTGGTTTCTGATCTAAAATAAGGCCTTCCTTAATCTCTGGGTTTAACACTGAGCATTCTATTATGGTTTCGGTTCGAGGTGCGATGGTATAGATAGGTTCGTTGAACTTTAAATTTAATTGAATTGCGCCAATAGATAAAGTATCTTTACTAAAATCTAATTTAGATTGTGATTCAGACAAGAAATCGTTGCCAAGGATACCGTCGTATGGAAAATCTATATCACCAATGACGTGAAATTTGTGTTTAAGAGAATTAAATTTTAAAATAATATTTCCCTGTGATTTCAGGGCTTTATCTGCATTACTTATTCCAGTGAATGAGATTGTATTTGAATTTATTTCAGGCATTGTTTCAATTGAGGATTCTTTAATAAGGCTGACAGATGCTCCGCTATCGACGAGTAGTAGTAAAGGTTTGCTTGACACGGGAGATTGAACTTCAATAAAAGGTAAGTATTTTCTTAATGGATTTGTTGTTATATTATATATTATATTATTATTTTTTGTTTCAGGTGCAGATTTAGGAGAAGACGATTTGGATTCGAGATTGGAAGATTTATTTATAATTTTTTTAGGATTTTGAATTTGAGGTTTGTTATTGATTTTTGTATTTTTTGCAGATAAACCGTTGGTTGATTTGGATACAGTGATTTTACTTGAAGCAGTGGGTAACGCAGATGCAACGGATGCATATGAAACAGTGGGCGTTACAGAAATATTAGATACGGCGGATTTTTTAGATACAGTGGATTTCTTTGATTTTTTATTAATAAACGCGGATGCAGCTTGTGCATCGGATACAGCGGGCGTTTTGGAGACAGAGACTGATTTTGATTTAGTAATTAACGCGGATGCAGCTTGTGCATCGGATACAGCGGGCGTTTTGGAAACAGAGGTTGTAGTGGAGACTACAGATGCAGTGAGTTTGGTATCGGCTTTAAATCTAGTACGATAATTTCTCGGGCGATACCGGTCGAGAAATCTTACTCGTTTAAATTATTCGCGTCGAAGTTCGTCATGCCCTCTTCGCAAATCGCGAAGGTTCTTCGTGGCAGAGTTATGGTCATGATGATGACTCTGAGAAGTAGAAGGTTGAGGCTGAAATCTTCGGTTATTAAATTGTCGCTTCCTACATTCTTCAATAGTATGTCCTACATTCTTACAATATCTACAGAATATAGTTGAATTGGGTTTTCTCATTTCTGATGAATGAGCCTGGAACTGGTTGTTATTACCGCGTGCTGGGTAATTCGGCGGAATTGAAATCTTTTGTCATTTTCATTTGTAAATTGTGGTTTTCGGGGTAAGCTTGATAAGATTTTTCCTCAGCTACCGCGAAATTTATAGCAGAGTTGAGTGAGTCAGGATTACGGCACCTGACTATTTGTGACAAACGTGGCTGAAGGCCAACCATAAATGTGTGAAGAGCTAAGTCTTCCATGGCTGCTACACGTCCGGCTAATTCCATCTTTCGTTTAGTTGGAATTGAGATGTTAATTTCTGTTAATAATTTAGCAAGACACGTTCAATTTAAGTGCAAATTGATTTACTGACTCGATGCTTGATTGCTTACATTCCTGTAATTCTGATAAAAGATGTGCGTAATGTTTGCGTTCACCAAACTGTGTTTTAAGAAATTAATAAGCTGGTCTAATGAGGTAAATTCCTTAATGCTACATGTAGTTTCAGCTCTGCCTCGAGCTGGCTTAATATGTATTTAAATAGAATTGGCTGCTGTGATTTTGACGCCAAATTGAAGGCGTTCTGGCAATTGGTTATAAAAGGGTTTAATTTATCCCTTGACCCATCGAAGGGTTTTATGAATTTGAGGAGAATATTAAGATGTATTTCCTCCGAATCATTGCTTCGCGCTTGCATCATGACCTCGGTAACACTTTCTTCCTTACCTGTCATCTTAAATAGTTACACACAAATAGAAAACACACGAAATAAAAATAGAAAATTAAAATTAAAAGTTAATAATATAGAGAAGCCGCCTCTATACTAGCGAGCTACGACTTAAAATTAGCATGCACTTGATTGACCTAGATAAGTACTCTGAGTTCAAGCCTAGCGTTATAGTTTTGAGGTCACTCACGCGAACCGGAGAATCACCAGGATTATGAACTGGAACTGCTGCATCTTGATTTGTCAGGAACTAGTAGTTTGCAGGATTGGCTGCTGGAGATAGAAGATAGACGCGCAGATAGAAGGAGATTGACTCGCAGGAACGTTGAGCTTCTTCAGGAACAGGATTTGCACGACACAGATTTAGCAAATGTTTATAATAACTTGTTTCACTGAATTGTGGAATATGTAAATGTTCTCCGAAGACGTATTCGGGTATGGAATCTTGTTTACGGGATTTTCGGATCCCACCGCTGCCACCAAATATTATAAGGGATTTGCCAAAAGGCTTTTTAAAAAAACTTATTTTATTTAAACTTTAATTACTAGGTAAAATACAGTGGATTTAGAAATATGAGTTGGATATAATTGTATAGAATTAGAAGTTTCAGGGAACTCCGACCCGTACCGATTTGTGAGACCAACTGAGGATTTGGGGCTCGTCCCTGTGGACGGCTTGCTAGTATGCCTATCTTAGCAAATAGTTATAGTGAAGACTCAGCGTTAGCCTTTACATTGTAAGGGTATAACAGAACGCTCGCCTCCGTCTTGTATCCCGATGGTGAAAAGGGGCTGGTGGAATTAACGCGTGTAATTCCATCGCACACTCACCGAAATGTAGCCTGTAAAAAACCGACAGCCGTGCAACTCTACGAAGATGCTCGAGGCTTTGCAGCTTAACGTCAGTCAGAGTAGTAGTTGTGAAGCAACTTACCTTATGTGAGGAGTAAGCTACCTTTACCGCCAGTATACTGCTGCACAAGGAACGGAGCTCTGGCGATCTGCCATGCCACATTGAGTCACGGTGTAAATCTTGGTATAATCAATGCATTATGCATTACCGCCATAAAAGCTGGAACTGTGTAGTCCATGCACACTGCAGGAGTATGTTACAATGGATTAGTAGCTACTCCTACCAAACTGACCCAGTGCGATGTACTTCGCGAGTCTCCTTCGGACTTAGCGACTCAGCAGTATGAATTACTCCTTGGTGATATAGACCATAATTGTCTTGGCTTTGCCTATGATTAGCTTTGTCAGGATTTGTCTGTCATAAGCCACTGTTAAAACGTCCTCGGAAAAAGTATGCAGCGAAGAGACAGCGGACAGATGTTCCATCTGGACTTTCATTTCGTTAACAACTCCAGGGCAGAAGGAGAAGAGTATACTTTCAACTTCTGTGCGATAATGAAGTTACGTGTGCGCAATGCAACAAGACGGCCGCTATAATATTACAAGTGGCTTTTTCCACGCAGAACGGGAACGCATTTTCATTCTAGACATTCCCTGCACCTTCGCTTCTATCAGAGGTGGAACGGCAAAACCAAGAAGAAATCGTTGCAGAAGCCATCGTATTCAGCCGGATAACTATGTCAACCGGTGCGCATGGTGTACTAGGAGTGTAAGTGTGTCAGTTTAGGTGGGTAAATGCTGCTCTAAGCATCTTTGGTAACCAGTTACAAAGCTATGATTGCCAAAATGATGAAAAACCATCAGAACAAAACAAATATTTACGCGTCATGATTTATCAAAGTAATTATATTACGTAACTACTAACAAATTAATTGTGAATTAATGTGTTACTCACAGATTTCCCAATACAGGAGATAGGGCAAGCTGCCTTTTTAAGTGCGACAAATGTAAGCTCAACGAGCATACACTGGCTGCCAGTTTACGCTCTGTGAGACGAGTCAAGACGCACGAATATTAGAAGAAATTACCGTTTTTTCCCAAAATGCCATCCTGTGCAATTGTAACATGCCATCATCGCAAGGAAGCAGTAAATTTACCAAGAAATATAATAACTTTTCACAGGTAAGAACCGAAAAGAAATTGCGACACTGGGACTGCCTATAAACTTGGCGGCTTGTTCAGTCTAATTGTATATTCGGATGTCTGTGGTGTTACTACTATGAGTTCACTTAACATTACAAACCGTACCTTTGAATAATCATGCGATGCAGGTAATATACGTGAAAAAGTTACAAATTAACTATTTGTGCACTTACAAATAACTGAAGAGTGCTTATATGCAAAGCATTGCCAGCTCAAAGGCACTTGATACTGTAAAAGCCGATGGAATGTACAAAAAAATATGTTACATTTCATATATTTTTACAACACACCGGGTTGAATAACGCAAATCCCCTGAAATTTCGAATCAACATTAATAACTGAGCAAGTACAATGTTTAAAATTAAGGCTCAAAAGACCGAAAAAAATCTTTACGGGCAATTTTTCAGCAGTGCAGTTAACGAATACCGTAAAATTTTCATAGGCGACTCCCATGGAACATAAATTGTGGGCGTGTTAATATACTGGGCCGGCTTCCCGGATCCGATATGAGTATAGAGTTGTTATGGCAGTGTGACTTTGGGAAGAAAGTGTGACATCGCACCCAATAAAAAAAACTGGAACCAAATATTTTTTCGTTTTACTTATTTTTTAACTGTGGGTTGGAGACAGAAAGAGATTGGAGATAAAAGGTGAGGTGGAATGAGAGAGAATATTGCTGTATATTCTCTGCTGAAAGTTTTATCCCTAAAGCGGCACCCGCGAAAAGCAGCAGTAGTGAGAATTGAATAAAAAAAATGATTTTCATCATTTTATCTAATATTTTTTTACGAATAGATATCAATAAAATGTCTTAGATAAAAATCCAATGTAGCGTTGAATTCCTACCACCATTGCACCACCACGAAAAAACACCTCATCAAATTAAAGGTAAAGATAAAATCCTATTAATTCCAAGGGCGTTTTAACGGTTCGAACCACCCTACAGTAGATCATTTTTTGAACTTTAAAATTGTATCAGTAACGTAGGTATAATAGCGCAGAATTTTTGGGGAATGTAGTCATAAACTTGATAACCGAGAAAGAGTTGCTAAGAACGGGAACGGCCAAGTTTAATATTAACATTGCTTTTTACAAAATTTTAATAACAATATTATGCACAATAATAAACACTAAATACTTCAATTACATGGCCACGGCTGGACTGAGTTTCGGATTCCCATGTCGCTAGTTCGGTGCATGTTTTGTGGGCCACCAGACATTCGATCGCTGCAATTGCCATCTTAATATTTGCTACCTGGGTCAAAATAGAATTCAAGAGTGTCCAAAACATGTTATGTATAACTGGACACTGCATTCCCCCGTACCAAATTACTAATTTACCTTTATAAGTGTGAAATACATAGTCATAGTACCTTACTCCATTTTTTGTCAAGCAAGCCTACTATGTGGTTTAATGAAAACACACACTTTCATAATTAAATCATCATATAAGCATGTGGCATAAGTTAATGGTTCGGATAATAACAGCATTTAAAGAATAAAAATTGCCGGGCATTGATTTGAAACTTCTTAGAAAACCTGTAAGACAAGGCAGGTCCAATGTCAATATTGAATTTGATCTTTTTGTCTTATTGATACAGCCATTAAAATACTATTATATATTTACCTAAATAAAAAACAAAGTTGTTGCTACCACAGCAATAAAAACACATTAAATGCGATAAAACGCGTAATTTAGATAGGGGAATGGATACAAATGTAAATAAATCTCTTAACCGCCATAAATAAAGGTGACCATGGAAAGGACAGTGATCGAGGGCAGTCTGTTACATTCATTAGAGAGTACAAAAAGATATCTATGTAATTATGTTTTATAAAGGACTCGGTATGTGTGTAATGTATCCCCTTCTAACAGAACCAAAGTAAAAACTCTTTTGTTTCATTAGTGTCATTTGTTAAAAGATCTATTTATTGATTACCTTTACAATAATAAAGGTATCAAAAAAACCTACAGAAAATAAGGTTTTCATATAAAAGTCGGTAGGTACCGATTCGCTAATATAACCTTATCCAAACTTATATTATAAAGCTGAAGAGTTTGGTTGAACACACTAATCTCAGGGACCACTAGTCCGATATGAAAAAATATTTCAGTGTTAGATTTCTTATTTATCGAAAAAGTCTATATATCATCATGCTTAGTACAAAAGGAGCGGATAAACAAGAAATAATGTTCCAAAATAGAGGATTTTTTTTCCTTCTGTTAGTCATGTTTAACAGTATCTTTAAAAGTCGCTAAAATGTCTATGTTTTAAGGTTAGCTCTACATTTTTTGAAAAAAAAAAGTTGATTTAAAATAATGCATTATTTTCGAAGGTGTTTTCATAAACGTATTTTTAATAATTATCCAAATAAACACGTTGTTATATTAATGAGCGTCGATGGCTCAATGGTCTGGACTGTTGCCCTCCTGCCGGGAGGGCTGAGGTTCAAATCCCGCCACGTACCAATGTGTTTTCGTATTTTCGAAATTATATGTACGTTATCATATGCTCTTACGGTGAAGGAAAACATCGTAAGGAAACCTGCGCACGCCTTCGAAAAGATTCAAAGGTTGTGCGTGAAGTAGGCCATCCCGAAATTGTCCATTCAATTTTATTGAATATCATAGACCGTACTTCATACTTGTTGTATAAAGTATCTTTGGGGTAGGTATGTGTTTTTAGATTTAAAAGTCATTTGCATAATTTAACTCTTCTTTAATACTATAATTATGTCGGCTTTTTACGTATATGATCAAAACCACTGACACTTAGTTAAGCAAAAAGTTACGCAAATCCTTTCCCTTGCAGGATACGCTACAAAATATGCTTTTCCAGATTATACTTATCAGGCATACTGAAGCGGGTAGAAAATTCCATTATCTTGCGCGCGTCATAAATTATGTCTGTGTAAGTCAAAGTGCGTAAGGGAATGTCAACGATATGAGTTAAAACTTTACCAGTGACTTGGCGAGCATGCTTATGTTCGCTTTCACCTGAATACGCTTGCAGGTTAGACTCAAATATTCACGAAAAATCTTCAAAATTAGGTTAGTGGTACAAAGCTTCCATTTTATGTATTTATTCTTCAAATAATAGCGTAAGTAGATAACCCAAATCAATTAAAATTATATAAACAGACTTTAATTAATGTTTTGCAAAATATCTTGTCTTAGATAACCAGAGGAAGACCATCTATGAGGTCATCTGCGTGGATACCTCAATCACACCCCATTATTTCTCACGCAATTACATTTAAGTAAACATGTATTCCTGGCTGAAGTTTGAGGCAAAGTGACGTAAGATACGTTCATCGACATTGGAAGTGTGCCCAAGTGGTCTCCAGACGGTCAGATGGTCGATGGAGCCGAAACGTGTTGGAGTGGCGACTTCTCTAAGGCAAGCGCGGCGTGGTACATCCGGCGGCCCGATGGACCAACGATTTGAAGATAAGGATAGCTGGTGAAAGATGAATGCAGGCTGCTCAGGACCGGGATGGTTTGCGCTCATTGGGGGAGACCTATGTTTAGCAATGGACGATGGTGGGCTGATTGATTAGCTAAGAGGGCCCTGTCGAAGGTACCAAGTTCTCGATGAAAACTCTATTTCCCAATGCGAGTCAGTTTGTTAAAACCGAAGTCTTGGTTGCTCAGAAGCTATAGAGCTAGGTGTTTATGCGACAAGGGTAAAAACTGCATTATCTACAAAACTGTTAAAAATTACTATGAATTTTCTGCAAAAATAACGGGGGGGGACAAGTAGTAAACCCTAATAGAATTTATAGCGGAGCGAACGTGGAGCATCCAATTTTGCGTTCCACATTATCTGTGTTGTTGCAGCCTATTTCGCCGTCTTCAATTTACCAAAGCGGTCTACACCAAACGCTTATTCGAAATAACGTCATTGTCTGATGGGCCAAGTTAAATTACGACGCGATGTAATGAAGACGTCAGTGAGCTGGTCGTTTCGATCCCTCCTAAAGTTTATTTTACTTTTTTGTGAAGTACAATTACGCTCACTGACTGGAATTTAGACTCACAAATCCAATTTTCCATCCTAGTTCCAATATTTTATTCATAGAAAAATTCTTAAAAAATGTAAGTATAAACATTTTTTGAAAACATGATGAAGAACCCAATTGTTATAAAGGTAAAGAAAGATCTTTATCGAAAAATTGCTACTGATTGTACTGGGTTTGATCCCCGAGCAATACAAACATTTGTATGCATTTTAACTGAACATATATATATATATATATATATATATGTTCAGTATTATTATTACGTGTATACCAAATATCGTCAATTTTGTGTTTCGGGATGAGGGCCCTGTGCTAGTGACCCCCACAGACAGAGGCTACTTTTTGTCTACCTATCTTCATTATTTTATTAGGAAATCTGCCCCCGAAAGCCTTAGGAGAGGGGGGAATTTTATATCACTTTTAGCAGTTTTTAAGGTGGAAAGCTAATATTTGGCATGCGGACTATTTGTCACTTACAAAAATCATGCATTATTTTTTTTTCGGATGTCGGCCCTCAACTTTAAAAGAGCGGGAGGAAAAATTGTATATGGGACTTTTCACATTTTTCAAGATACAAATTTGTCATTAAAAAAATTAGGGATAAATTATTTTTTGGGAATCGGCCCCCAAAGCCTAAGAGACAAATATGGGCTACTTTTTGTCTAACCCTCACTTCCCTAAAATGGGAGCAAAACAAAAACGCTTGCCACTTGTAGCATTGGGGCAACTGACACGATTGGTGTATGCTAGTAAATAGACCAAATGAAACAAAAGATGGTAGTGTGTTTCTGTGTGTTTGCACTTAATACTTACCTACTCGTATATTCTAAGATAAATTAAGGTATTCCATATTAGGATAGTGGGTATTCCATTTTACTTTGGAAATGATTAATTCACTCCTTGATAACATAATGCTGTTATTTTTATGGGTGTGGTATTTTCGAGATAGTCTGTCACGGTCATAAAGACACACAGACATATTTTTATAGATTATACTTGATCTCCCAAACATGACCTCGCGAAGTAGTAATTTAAAACAAAATTTAATATAAGATAATAAAAAACAAAGATAAAAATCCAATAAGGATCATAATTTATTTAGAAAAAGATATAATACACTTTACAATTGACCAAACGCCTAATAATGATGCCGAACCACAAACACTCTTAAATAAAAAAATCTTATAGAAAATGGAGTCTTGGCGATAAAATAAGTACATTTTGTAAATACTTAATACAATATTAACAATAATTTAGAAGTAGTTCGGGCACATTAAAAGCCGTATATCCGATGCATGTTGCATCCTACACATTTATTCTCATTGGTAACAATACAATCTAATATGTACAGGGATATTTACACAACGTTTGAACCTATTTTACTGTCATTTTGTAAACACAAAGACACCCTCGGCACCTTCAAAATTCATATTGCTTCGTTCACATAACACTATTCAGACTCAAAATGACAGCATTAACCCACAAGTACTTTGGATCAAGAAATGCATAAAGCATGATATCACTCATTAACATATCATATTACCGTCGTATGTAAAAACATTAATGCGTGAATAAATAAATGCTTGGACTTATGGATATGATATGATTCAATTGAGATGTGAGATTACAATTATTCAAGGATACTAACGGACATTTATTTAGTATTGCTTACGTTTAACACCAACTGTTTAGTATTAAATATATTGGCCATAATGACTTAAGGTTTATACACACTATGACAGGACCACACACGCCATTTTGAGTAACCAGATCGATAATTCAATACTTATAAAAATATACGTTTATTGCTTCCCATCGGCTGTTATAGTGTGGGTACACCTTCACGTGGCAATACTGGCAATGCAGCGGTACTGCGAGATCATCAATATACAGCCAAGACCAAAATCATATATATCTTCATTTTCATCATTAATATTATTTGAATAGTTATAAGATTAATGTATTGTCACAATTATACTGTTTTTTGGTCTTGGTTATATACACGGGCTTATGTAATCTAAAAACTATACCAATTACACGTTTAGCATACCGAAATTACGTCATGTACGAAGGTCCAGATATATGTTTTTCCAATTAAACGTGCGACATTTAAAACCCTGGTACATCATTATAAGTTACGTGTTTAGTTTATTTCAACATTAAGAAAATATAATTCTAATTTATACTACGACAGACACTCATTTTGTATGGATAGTTATAGCATTATACATACAATTAAGTAAAAATTGTGTAAATATTATGTAAGAATAATGCCGACAAGTGATGTTTCACTCTTAATAGATTTGGTATCCAGAATTACTAACAGTTATATAAACAGTACCAAATCTGTGGGTACTGAAATACGATCCATACGAATGCGCTATATTGTTATACGTAAAACAAAACCCGTCATAAGGCACTACAATAGATTTTAGAGATAAATGACCACTAAAAAAATCTATCTTGTGGTGATAATGATTCATCACTGCCATATAATGGGTACGATGGTAGAACTGTTACCATTTAGTCTATTGTTCTTTCTACATTATTAAATAAAATATATTATTCACATTTTCTTTAAAAAGGTACCATAACCTCATACCCTAACAGTCGTCGGTTAGAATGTGGCTTGAAGTTTTAAATTGAATAAATAAGTTCATGTAAAATATTAATTTTGATAAATTATTTTGCACATAACAATATAGAGCATTTCATGAAATATGCGTTATATAACCGCGAAAAGGTGAAAACGATATCTTGACATCATGACTATCAATCCATAACCCACAAGACCTAACATGTCTATGGTACATTTAGAAACACAGTCATCGACATTGATAAATATTTATATCACATAATATTATTAACACTACTTAAGTTATTTGTTTATTGCACTAATTAATAGTACGACAGGCGGACTTAATACGTTTTGGTCTGTACCACAACAAATCATATTGAAATGCCAATTCTACTGCAAAGCTTTAAAAAAAGTGATGCCTGTCATTCTTTAAATAAAATTGAAATGTTACGAAAATTATTGTTGTTACTAAGATAAGTAACTGGGGTATAATAAAAAACACAATCGGTTAAAATTTACTTTAAGGAAATTTTAAATTGTTAAAATTAAACAGGTAATACGACAATACCATGTTGTTAAACAATAAAACAATCTTCACTTGCGTAATGGGCTTATTGCCTTACATTTTCGCGGTTAATTTGAGACGTAACTTCATCAAAGTTCTCTGTGATATACACCACGACACATTGCTTGAGCTTCCCGCACTCGTATTAGATACTGTATTGTTCCGAGAATCTCGTGTGGCACATCACTAGCTGTGATTGTTATTGGCACTGGAGTACAACGCGTTGGGCACCCGCTTAAGGCCCACTGCGCTGTTGCCGTTCTTCTCGAGGCCAGCCAAGAAGTCTTCAAGAAGTTTCGCGAGCACCTTCCGTTTGAACCTTAGAGACTCATTTATCACTTCACGTAACACTTCTTTTTTAATATCCACACTACCTTTTAATTGCTTTAAATGTTCAAACAGTTTTGTAAAATCTGAAACGAAACAACATAAATAAGTTATTGCTTACATTACATAAATTGTAGAAAGAAGTATATTGAGTAATCTTTGATTTTGAATATAAACATACTAAAAAACCTACAGAAAAATAGGGCACTACGTGCTGCAATTTTTAAAACAATATTTGAAGTTTCTTTCTCTGCTTAGGAATTAGGCAGGCAGTTTGTATGAGCGGCAGTACTCAATAAAAATTAGTCGTATGATATTAATGAAGAATTAAACAAAAACTTATTTGAATATTCAGTTATTCCGATTTAATGGCATGTTAAGAAGTGAACCAAATATCGCGTTTAAAGATAAAGGTATAAAAGGATGCGACCTTGAACATGTCTATTACTCCCGCCTCACGATTATGCTTTTTGTAAAACCGTGTCCCAGTAATTTTAATGTCTCCCCGAAAATAAAGTTACGAGATACGGTTACTTGAGAGTAGTGATAGTGTATCGATTATTTTTCCAGATGAATAAACATACTCTAGAGTTAAACCTGTGTTGACCTATGACAGTTTTATTTACAGCCGATAGTTTTGAATATATTTCAATAGTTACTAAATTAAAAATATCGATACTCTCGGCACGCGTCGATTTATCGTAGATAGTTCAATAATATCGATTTTATGACGCGATAGTATCGATACTATCGATAATATCAGCCAAGTTCAATGGTATTGACTGATTTCCATTATAAATAGTATTATTGCGGCATGTCGATAATTTCGATAGGACTATCGTGCCATCGCCTATTTTTCAAGGACAACTATCGATAGTCCTGCAACTCTACTTGAAAGATAGAAGGCACAAGTTAGCTGCAGTAGCAAGGGTTCTTTTTCGGAATAACAGATTTAGGAGCCAACTACAACTTACCACCAGGTGAGATACCTAACTGCTTTACTACTAACATTTAATAGAAAAAGATACAAATAGTTTACATTTAGAAGAGATTTTATTATCATCATGCTGAAAGATTACCATAGCTATAGGTCATACGGTGGTTTAAGATCGCTCAGTGAAATGGGTGGGGGCAATCGGCGCATGTGTACAATCGCGCGAAATATTGTTACGGTGTATGTGGTGTTTTTATACTTCTTTTTATTTATAAACTTAGTAATTAAACTAAAATTTTCTTAAGACAATCTTGCTAGTAAAGTAAGAAAAATTAAAATGAATTAAAATTTAGTAATATTTTTAATATTAAATTAAATTTAAAATAAAGCAACAATCTTAGTCATCCGACAGTGTAGGTATTCCTTCCCTTTATTAAGTTGTAGGCGTTGTATTGAAGTTATAATTTTTTTCTGCAACGATATCGCTGATTCCGTTGTTGTATTTTTTACCTGCTTTAAATTGCAGAGGAAATCATGTTGAAATACATGATTGTAAATGTAGGGATTAACATCGTTTATAATTTTTCTGGCTTGTCGAGTTAAAGCATTTTTTTACGTTAACTTTTAAATAACACGATCGAAAAATCTGCACGTAAAAGTACCCAAGTGACACGAGCAGAGCGCGGGAAGTGAAAAGCTAGTGAATTACCAATAGCGTGTGACCGCCGGCGCACCTTACTCTTCGACCCGCCAAACATACCTAATAATTGAGTTCTGCGCATGCCCCCTCCATTTTTGCCGACCGATCTTAATTCGCCGCGTGACCTATAGCTGATACTAAAGCACAAACAATGAATTAAATTAATATGCATTTACTAAATCCATTCTGTACTGACCTCTGCCTGGACGTCGTATCGCCTTGTACACCTCCGCGCGCACGTCCAGGTTGTGCTTCTTGATGTCAGCGAGCTCCTTGCGTGAGGGTTGCGGCGGAGGCAATGGCAACGGCGGCTTTTCGCTATTCTGAGAAATTTGTAAATTATGTAAGTACAAATATTTGTATCTACGTAAAATAACACTAGAACATAACGCAATGTTTGCCCTATTTTTTCTTTGCAACAATATTTAGAACAGATATCAACATAATTATGCTCAGTATCGTTATTCATTTATAGTGTAGGTTCAATGTAAGACAACGAAACATTTTTTAATATTTTCGAGAAGAGTTGTTAATTTTTTATCATATTATTTTCCATGCCGACCTTGCACAGATATTTTGAGTTTTATTAAGGATCTCTATGTTTTCGAAAATATAATATAGCCTATGTCATCTGGGGATACCCAAATGACATCGGCTTATACATATTATATTTAGCGTAGATAGTGTAGCTTTCCAACGATGTAATAAATTTCACTAGTAGTTTCAGAGTCTATTTAATGCAGACAAACAAATGGATAAATATCGACTGACATTCACACAGTGCCATCTAGTCCCAAACTACGGATAAACCTTATATTTTTTTATTAAATAAATACATATTGAACATAGAAAACATCCAGACCAATACACACAGACACGTTCATGCACCCAAATGTTTGTACTGCCTGGGGATCGAACCCGGAAATCTTGGCAGGCATCTCAACCATTACACCAAATGGGTCGTCAAATTCTCAAATATTGATGATATTTACATTATCTCTAAGTTTAGATTGGATTCGCAAGTTGAAGTGGCAGGGCTCTGTGCGTAGAACCGATGGCCGATGGGGCAAAAAGGTTTTCTTGTGGCGTCCACGTTTAACGGGAAAAGAAGCATAGGTCCCCGTAGCGACCCCCGTTTAAGGAGGCGGGTAGCAAAAGGATATCAAGTGCTAGGGGTCCGTGTAGAAACCATTAGGGCTTTCGTTTAGCAGTGGACATTTTATATGATATGCTACATAATCACCAATATCCTTCATTATACAAAAATAAAGATAAAGGCTGTAACAATGTTAATCATCATTTATCGAATAGACAAATGTTTACATAGGCACACAATTCAAGGTCAAAGTCGGTAAAAGTCAATTCGAGCACTGGACTGTGATAATTAAAAATTTATTTCGGATCTAAGAATTTTTTGCTTTACAAGCTTTCGGTTCGGGAGATACGTCATAGCCTGGCACTTTTTACAATTTTATGGTGACATATAGATGAATAAAAAGTCCATCTCACCTTTCGTTTCCGTTTAGCGGGCCGTGCGCTCAACGAGTTGTTCTCTGCCGCAATGCCCTGCAGAATAGCGTTGATCTGCAGCTCTTGTGTGTCATGAATGGGAACCGGCACGGGCGTAGGCGTCGCGTGGGTCACGTGAGGCACATGCGGCACGTGGGGAGCGTTGGGTACGTGGGGCGCGTGGGTCGTATGGGGCGCGTGGGGTACGTGGGTCGCGTGGGCGGGTGGGTCGCATGGATGGCATGGGGCGCGTGTGTCGCAAGGGGCACGTGGGGTACATGTGGTGCGTGGACCGCAACCGGTGGGGTGGGTTCCGCAGGTGGGGACGGCGACCGAGGCATCTTGCTGCCCATCGTCGTGTACGCATCTGTAATAGGGGAGTATTTGTAATAGGGATTCGACAACAATTCCCAATCAAGATGATAGCTTAGGCAATAATTAATCAGAAAATTACTACTACCTAGAGCGACAAAACACATCACAACTGGTAATACTAAAGTCGAAATAAAAAAATAAGGTTTTCAATTCGACTGTAGTCAAACTGAAAACCTTATTTTTAACAGTCGTTTAAAAAGTACTCAGGCTGATTTTCAGAACTCTGACAAGAGGTTTTATTTAATACGACCTGAAAGGCCTATAGAAAACTTAGAGTTGTCTATCCAAAATTCTGGGTTGTAATACTTATATTATTTATTTAAAAAATAACTTACCTCCATTAAGAAAGGGTTTAATAACCGGTGGCAGATTTGCAGGCGCTACAGCGGGTGGAGAAGGCGGCGGAGGTGTTGGTGTCACCGTTCCTCCCGTATCAACGGCCGGTGGTTCCTGAAACAGTAAAGAAAACAACTTCAATCAAGGAAAACAACCAATGAATGATCGAGGGATTGAATAAAAACATAATGTATTTTATCTATATTTTATTGAAAACAATAAATATCTATTAGACCTAGCCTGTGATAAGTGTAATAATAATAACTGGGTTAATCTAGCTAGGAAACTCACAATCAGCAGCAATTAGGACGATAAGAAATTGAGTTAATTAAATATGTATCATCATAGTATTCGTGGGTCAAGGACAATACGATAATGAGGAACGGAAGTTTAAATTGACTACTGTCACTGATTTATTAACACGAAACATTGAAATTTTAAAATTCCGCAACATTTGCATTAAATTGGCTTGATACAATTAATACATTATACGCAAAGGTGCCACCTTTCGCTTTGTATTCCCTGTGGGTTTTACAGTGTAAGTGCATCACTTGGTGCAGCAGTTGAATCTGTAGACAAATCTATAGCAATAATATACGAGAGGGTTACAACGCTGCGGGTTGCCACGAAGCAAGACACATAGACTTCTAACTTAGCCTTCCTTGTTTTTTTATTCATACCTCATTCAACAGGTATTTTACTCCAGTGAGCGCAGTTCCTTGTTGCTACAGGGTTACTAACCGTAGCGGCAGGAAGGGCGGATAGAACTGGAACGAACATGCTTCAAAGCACAGGGAATCATGCTAAAGTACCCTAAGTATTGCATGCATGAATCACTCACACTCACCGTAGTACGGGTGTCATCACTGCACAAGCTTTGTATGTTTGTTACACACCACGAACACGCGCGATACGGAGGTGTCTCAGTAAGTAGGCATTATGCTAGTGTTCCCTGTTTCTACGGGGGTCAGTACCAGTAGCCGTAGGTAGGTCACGCACGCGCGCGTGTGACAGCAGTATGAGCGTGCGTACTTTACAGGGACATGTTACATACAGTACGTGGTTCCCTGTTGCTACGGGGCGACTCACCGTGGAAGGCGACAGGTCGGGCACGCGAGCAGGCGACGGCGGCGTGCGCGTGCGTCGCTTTATGGTGCGTTCAGACTGCGTGTCAAATCACACGCCGCGCCGCCCATGTTGATTTATAACTAGCAACCGCGCGCGCCTATGAAGTTACCGACTTAAAACGGATAGCACACGTCACGAAGCACCTGTGACCTGCTCGCAGCGCGTCACGCCGTGCCGTTCACACTGCGCGTGGGCGTGTGATATGACACGCAGTCTGAATGCACCATTACAGCCACATGCTACAGTGCACAGTGAGCGTAGTTCCACGCGCGCGGGCTACGACGACGGCGTGGAGACCTACGTGGTTAGGCGGCCCCGGATTCCTTACCTTCTTCCTCCCGACGCGCCCGTACCGCCGCACCTACTGTATCCACGTCCGCCTCGTCCTTTATCATACACCGAGGAGTCGACTCTCTGTACACAGAGATACGGTGTGCGTTGTTTCCCTGGCAGGTCGGGCACGCGCGTAGGAAGTTGCCCCAGCTTCCGTCGCGGGCAGATGGCCCTTGCTTCTCCTCCTTACCGCACGCCCGAACCGCCCCCTCCGTCTCGTACCACCCACCGCACCTACCGTATTCACGTCCGCCTCGTCCTGTATCATGCGCTGCGGAGCTGTCTCTGTATGCACAGATCTATGCCTCCTACGTAAACAACCATATGCCACTAAAAAGCAATTTTCATTTTATATCAGTTTCATTAATAACTAGCCACATATTAACGAATCCGCCAACAAAAAAAATGGATGTTACTTAAAATGAAAAAAAATTGACAAGCATTTACCGTATGTAATGCATCATAAATTATCTTAAAATGCCTCTCGTGCAAAATTGGCATTTTAGACATACGATTGTATAAGTAGGAGGCATCGAGATATACAGTGTGCGTTCCCTGTTGGTACGGGGTAACTCACCGTGGGTGTCGGCAGGTCGGGCAGGCGCGCGGGCGACGACGGGCATGGACGTAGGAAGCTGCCCTGACTTCCGTCGCGCAACCGCATCATCCCCTCCACCGTCTTATACCGCCGCACCTACCGTATCCACGTCCACCTCGTCCTGTATCATCCGCTGCGGAGGTATCTCTCTGCGCACTGACATGCAGTGCGAGTAGTTCCCTGTTGCTACAAGATCACTCACTGTAACCGGCGGCATGGACGTAGGAAGTGGCTTCCGTCGCGGGCAGCGGGCCCTCGCTTACCGTCCCCGCCGCGCGCTCGCACCGCCACCTCGTACCACCCGCACCTACCGTATCCACGTCCGCCACGTCCTGTATCATGCGCTACGGAGGTGTTCCCTGTTGGTGCGGGGCGACTCACCGTGGTTGTCGGCAGGTCGGGCAGGCGCGCGGGCGACGACGGCGGTGTGGGCGTGGGCCGCCTCGCCACCACGTGCGCGGGCAGCGGGCCCGCCTTCCGTCGCGCGGGCGCCGCCCTCGCTTCCCCGCCCCGCCGCGCGCCCGCACCGCCCCCTCCGCCGCCGCGCACCGCCGCGCTCACTGGGTCCACGTCCGCCTCGTCCACCATCATGCGCTGTAACAGTGTACGAACAACATTATAGCTCTGAAGTTTATAAACTATAATACTAAAAAAATGTGTGATCAATTTCAAATTAATTTAATTTGCAAAACTGCTTCCATGTCATCTGTGCTTGTCGTGGCAGTTTTTTTATTAAGGTATCACTACTTGTTTGTATTGCTTATTAGTATATTGTAAAGTGTATGTCTTGTAAACTGTCCTATCCTAAAAAATAAAAAATAAATTGATGGTAGAGTTGTAGAGAACTATTGGGAAAAAACCACTAAATTCAAAACATTTGAAGGGAAATTTTACTATTAAATTTTGTAGTTCAAGTTTTGGATAAATTATCTTTGCAATGACTGTTTAATGGAAAGATAAATAAATGAACCAAGTTTTGAAGATTTTATCAATCTATCACTGCTACTCCGCTTATCAACAGTCGTTGGAATTTTTCTAATTGGAATGTGTGCTTAATTTTCATAACTTCCTAACTTTATAACCGCTTATTACAGCGGATTCTTCTCAGTGTGCCAGGTTGTCACTATTGCCTTATTTCAATGAATTTATACTTAGGATATGGACTAACCTTGTCAATCTTAAAGGGATTTCCAAACATGTGTTGTCGCACGGGCTGCGACTCAATCTCACGCAGTTGCGGCGTCATGCGCTTCAGGTACTCCTGGTAGTTGCCCATCTGCGCCACCGGCATCGAGTGCACGCTATCTTCGTCCACTAACCGGGTGTGCGCCAAAGACGGCTGGAGAAAGTTCGCTCTCATTCGCACCACCTGTAAGTTAAAAGAAAATCGTAAGTATAATTTCAGCCAAACAATTCACTATTGCAATAAACGTTGTCGGGGGCGGACAACGACGTGGAGAGGTATAAAGGAAATTAGTATTAATTCCGTTAATTCAGAATTTATAAATATCAGACGTCAGTGATTCCACAATCACGACGAAATCACAACACACTAGCTGGTGGACACGGTACTGAGTTAGGTCTGGGTAGGTACCATCATAGTACTTGATATCGTTTCGTGAAATAGGAGTGTTTTCACTTCTGTGTTTCGAAACTTTAGCTAGTAAAACTACCGGGTATAAAATAGACATAACATCTGTCGTCTCTAGTGACAGATGTAGGACCACATTTGAGGGAAAATCATGTTTACCTACTGAAAATAGTACCATGTCCACCTGCTAGTTTCTTGTAGTTTTGTAGTAATTATGGAATCACTGATGTCTGATATTTATAAATTATTCTAAATTATAAGGTAATCATACCTGATCTAACAGATCTCTTCTCTGGATATCAAATGGATTTCTGTAAGTGTGAGTTTGCGTCTTATGCCGGCCGCGCGACAAACCCACAACAAAGCCACCAAACTCGTTAAGCTGATCCCGTAACGCCGTGAACTTGTCTTGTAGGCACGGGTGAGTAGTCAGGTCTTTCTTCAGAGGAGACCGGGGCACCACGCGGACACTTTCTGCAATCTATAAAAAATATTTTTGTTTAGTTGGAGCATGTACCTATATCTCAACCATTAATCCCGCTGTTCAGGTTGATAAGTGTGTATTATATTAGGGTCTACTAGTGAGATGTGTATTGCATTGTAGTGTGCATAACTATTGCAATCGGTTTGGATCAAGACACAAGACGAGTCTTATTCACATAACATAGTAAAATTGTTACAACATTGAAAATACCCTTTGTGCCAAAATCAAAGGAAAATCTTAAGCAGCCCGCAAAGAAAATAATAATAATTTGATGGAACTGAAAGCACCAAGGAAGCAAAACTTTATAGTTTCTTCTATCAGTGAATGGAATAGTCATTTCCTCACCTATTGATAAGTGATACGCCCGACCATGAAAGATGTAGTGTTGAAGGAAATCAATAATAGCCGGTAGTCATTATTTACCGTCAACACTGCCCTGCGTCCGTCACCCAAGACGACAAATGTTAGGTCTCTCATACCCGGTAATTTTACTAGCTACAGTGCCCTCATCCTTAAACACAATGCAAAACAATCCTATATTCCGTGACGATATCTGAAACTGCGATGGTTCCTACCTAGACAACTCAGTACTAGGTCGACGGCTTAGTAAAATAGGTTTAAGGTAAAGCACTAGCAATAGGTATAGAGCATCAATAAAAATTATTGAGCACAATAAAAATGCTCAATTTTAATTTCATCTTTTATCATTATATTCCATTGTATTCCTGTCATATATTATTAAATTTATGAAACAATAGAATCTAAGAACTACTTAATATTTTATTTATCTTTAAATAAAATATTACGTAGTTCTTACTTGGTTAAACCATAAATTTGGAATCCAGAGCACTGTGATATAATCTTGTCTTATGACACACTGTAGAAAACTGATAAAATCTGATAAGTGCTTAAACTGGCCTGAATTATGAAAAAGATGAGTGGATCTTTATAGAGATATTCATAAATCTTAGAAGAATAAGATAAATGATATTGCATATTTTCAATAAAATGGTTTCAAACTTAGACGAAAATAAAAGAATCCTATTTATATACATATTTTATAACGAATATTAAAGAAAATGAAAAAAAATACAAAGAATTTATAATACCTTCTGGTTATTATTACTGGACGCTTTATTAATGACATCAGCACACAGCTTCTCAAATTCAATCTTAGCTTGATTCTTCAGTCTTTTCAAATAATTTAACACAGAGTAGCTGAGCGAGTTGTCCTGTGTATCCGGAATGAGGCTTTGGAGGAGAGGCGCCGATGCACCCATTTTGGTCAACGCTCTCCGCAGAGGCTGAAGAAAAAAGTTATTTAGTAAAATTATTCCAAATAATCATTCAAAGTGTTTGACTTTTCTATTCCATGTAAGCAATAGTTATCTTAAATCTGCAACTTTTTAAATATTCTAATTAACATTTTAAAACTTGTCAATACAACTATGGACATGTATTACTTCTACATATGGCTGTTTTATTTTGGAACTTAAAAACTGCAAAAGCAAATCAACAATCAAAATTATAATCACAACAGATTGTACAACTATGTTCAGTTATACTTTTAGTACCTATAACTTTTATCCATATCTTCTGTCTGTTCTCTATTCATGACTCATCTATATAAAATATGCGTATTAAAAAGAGGAAATTATTAGTCAAATTGAACTTACCGCAACATAATATGAAGGCATTCTGTCCAGATACTGCTGGAACGCAAGCTTCCACTCTGGCGTCGGCTTGCACCTGTGAACCTTGAACAGGTCGTCCAACAACGGTAGCAGTACAGGGTAATTATACGGCAACACAAACAAATTCACGCAGGTAAGATTCGTGGACGCTTTCAGATATCCAAAGGGATGGTTCACTTCGGCGTTTTTGCAACCACTGTTTGCGACGAAAACCTGGAAATGAAGATATTTTTTGTGAGTTCAACATACAAATTTAATCTACTTAGTGTTGTTTTGGCAACACTATCTTTGCATTTTAAGAAGCAAGTATTAGTATTTCTCACTATGTATATTAATTTATATAAAATATTTTTAGGTAAAGTTAGCAATGAATGAATTATTTTTTCACGTCAAAAGAAATACATTGAACTGGGTATCGGAAACTATTTTCACATACTAAACAAACTTTTCTATATGAAAGATAATTTATCTCTGCTCTTTTATGGATAACAAGATATGTTTCCGTATGAATAAGTTTGCTGATTAATACTCTAGCCGGGATAACTAACAGCGAAACTTGCGCAAAATCTGGTGAAGGCTGACATCCAACAGTGGATTGCGATAGGATGAAGAGAGAGAATGCTTGGATACTAACCTGCCAGCATATAGTTGGCTGTTTTCGCGCCAATATAAATTGTGTCAGTGGACTCGGCTCCAACTCGTATTTGTCGAAGGGCAGATTGTCGATCACCATCGGTTCTTGGCTGGAGCAAGTGAACTTAACAACTGGATGCGCTGAACGAGGTGGCTGTAATAAAAAAAAAACATTTCAAACACTGTTTCATATGAATGACCTGTTACATAATTAATATTGCTCTACCTTTAATTTTTAAAGGGCACCAAGACACACTTAACGTGATTAGAGTAAGCACGTAGGTAAAAAAGAGGTATGTATATTATACATTAATTAATTAAAATTTTCAACCTATGTCCATACTGTGAGTAAATGTGTAATGTATGACTTGAATACAAATTATAGTTGATTTAGCAGCTGCCTCTCAAGAGTTTACTATTATTAGCTAGAGAATCAACTAAACATATACCTATAATCTAAGTTGATTTGCACAAGACTGTAGATCTTGAATAAAAGCCGCATTTTTTTAATTGTATGTTAGCTTAGTTTAATGTTGCATATCAGGACTAATAAAAATGAAGGGGAATAAACTTCAATAGTCATTATTTAGCATTTAAGCAGTTATTAAAAACACTAACATTATGCAATTGTCATACTATTTCATTACAAATTCTAGTTCCAATTATACAACCATTTGAGTGCATGAGCCCATGTTAATAATGTTTATTCATCATCAGTTTATGTTATAGCCTAGGCCTAATTATTTGGTTTTGGGCTATATTCTTTCTTGTTCTTAGCATATCGATAGCAGAAAACAAATTGTAGAAGCCCCAAAAGCCAGCCACGGCGACAGCGCTGTCCGCAGCCGTCATCAAATCCTGCAGAGAACAGCTACTTGGGCAAGCAGGACGCGACATAAGGTGAATCATCGTTTGGGCTATATTAAGATAGTATTGTGTGATTGTGTGGGTACATTTATGTTTTTGAGACTTACCAAAGTTGGTGCATTAGGGTCAGGTCTGAAAGACTCTGGTATTGGCCAAAAACCGACGGCAAATCCCTTCTGTGCAACCGTGCGCGGCACGTAGATGAGTCGCCGACAGGAGTGCCACGCTTGTGGCGCGCTAGCCCCCTGGTTAGGGGGTATACCCGTTTGATAAGATCCGCCATTCCATCGCTGAAAAATAACATTAATTTCCATTAGTACTGCTTCATCGAAATGTTATTTTAAGTCTTGGCAATCAGCTTTGACAATGTAACTAGGTATATGAATTGTTAACACAGAAATGTATAGAAGGCACATTCAAAATTATTACCTAGTCTATGAATAATCATAACAAATCCTTCTACTGTTTATTGTTTGCCTATTAGGATTTCCCAGTATAGATCTTAAACTACTGTAGCATGCCAACATAAGCTTATTTACAGTCAATACGTAGGACTTACCCCATTTCTATCGCCATCACCATCTATTTCCTTGTCAACTTCATGATTTATTTCATCTGGCTGTTCCCCCTCTCTGTTATTTCCACCATCAATAGGCGGCGGGTCAGGACCAATCTTCTCAAAGTTTATCACAACGCCACTCTGTACTTTCTGCACCAGACTGTCAATGCACTGCATCAGCATTCGATGCGACGTGATGCAGTAAGATCGACCTATAATAAAATATAGTCACATAATATTTATTGGCTATTAGTTGTTTGCACTTGATATCATGCTTCAAAAAACATGTTAAGATCGGCTACAATCTTACGATAGGTTGCATTAACTCCCACCAATCTACATTTGACCCCCACAAATTATTGTGTGGTAAGGCCTATGGGTTATGGACCAATCTATGGGCTATATTCTGTGGTAAGGTTTATTTCCCTGCAATGTAATGATATAGGAGGGATATGATGATGATTGCAAGTAAGACAATCTACATATCTCTTTGTTTAAGTTTTTTTTATTGTTAGTAATTTTATTATTATTATATGTAAACATCATTGCTTTAAAATATTACTACATATAATGATTATTAAGGACCCATAATTTAAGCTTCATGCATAACTTGAGACTAGATGATACTGTGTGAATATCAGTGGATATTTATTATTTCTATTTTAACTGCTCTTAACTTATTTAAAAATCAAATTATTTTAAATGTGAATATTCCCTTGATTAAATTATTTTTTATTGTTAAAAGTGGTAAACATAATAAGACAATTTTTAATATATACATAAGTAGTTATGTAGTAGTACATAATTGAAGTACCAACAGCAAGTGTTAACCCAACTGCATTTTGATTTCACGATTCACAGTTATATCATGTTTTAAAGGATACCATAAAGACATTATGTGTCAAAAAGATATTTTAACAACCAAAAAAAAGGCCATTTACCAGAAAAAATATTTTCATATCTGCATAACAGACCACCTTGACACTAAGTGAACTACACAAAAACTAGTCAAACTGGTTTTGAAGGGCTAACACAATTTCCCCTTTTCAAGTTAGATGTCTCGTTTCTTTATTATTAGATATTATTTCATACATGAGGTTGTGTAATATATGGTTTATTATCAGTCAAACACATTGCCATGGTAATCTCCATACCCACTGTACTTGATTTCAACATTTAGTGCCTTTCAGTTTTGAATGGGTTAGTAATTACCCCACTATTATTATTATTATTTTTATTTATTAGGACAACCAACAAGATGAACACTGGTACAAGCAACAATAGATAAGAGACAAACTTAATACTAAGTGTCACCTTACTTATAGGTTGCCATGGCATGCAATGTGGACTATAGTGTTAAAATTAAACAATTTTAAAAATGTATAAATTTTAAAAAAATGGATTGAAGTACGATTAGTAAATTCAGCAAATTAATCAAATACACTGAATGAATATATTAATGTATCAAGTTCAAGGTGTCAAGCACTGCAGTCAAAAGACTGTAATACTTGACACCTGAATTTTTGACGCTTATATGAAAATATGTCGATGTCACATTCTTTACTGAGCTTATTGTATTGACGCTGTAGCCTATGTATGGTGGCGTGATGACTTACGTTGGTCCTACTACCCTTTACAAAGAAAGGCACATACCATCCGGCTCGCGCTAATCTACATATATGGTACATTACACTGTATAGATCGCAAAAGAGAGGAACAGTCTGTTGTGCCGTTAATTATTTAGTATGGAAACATTAAATCTAATAGGAGCCTACGATCTTTTAAACTATGAAGCCTGAAATAAGTCAGCCTTTCCCTATAAGAGGGCAGTTCTTTTATATGAGAGATGCCACAAGAATCGCTTCTGGAGACACTCTATGTTTAATGTGAATGTCGTAGTGGGGGGACCAGACCTGGCTTTATGAACAATTGTAACATATCATGGGATAAATATGCAATGTCTTGTGAGAAATAAATATTTTACAAAAAAAAGACTTACCACCAGTGACTTCACACATAGCATCAATAGGTGAAGAGTCAGAAGGCACAAGACCGGTATCCCGTTCCACAGCAGGTGTACCAGCCAACCGGAGAACCAATGAGAACAGTCTTTGGTCCCAACGAAATGGTTCTCTAGTCAATTCCGATCCAGGTATTGGGCAGTTCATTGGTAGATTAAACTGTAAAGGTAACAAAGTACATTATTTATCATCAAATAAATTTTATAAGGTTTGCTAAATTTATTCATCTTCAAAAACACATTATTTGTAAAATAAATTTACTCATTTACTCACTTCTTCCTGAATGCCAGCATTACTAGATAGTTTCCCACCATCTGTGATTACTACTATCACGGATGGTTCCAAGTAAAATGGACACCTTCCCTGTCCATATGTATCTATGCCTGTTTGCATACGGTTTATATTTAGAACATCGAAGGCATGTTTCAATGCAGCACCCATAGTGGTAAGACCAAGGCACTGCAAATTCTTTAGTTCGTTGATAAATGTTGCTAGATTTTCCTTCCATCCTGCCTGTAATATAATACAAATATGCTTCATATATTGCAATGTTCTTTATTAATGTATTGTTGATATTTATACCTGCAGAATGCATAATAATATAAAATTTGCATACAAAATATTAATGTAAATTCATAAAGGTTTTATAAATTAGGTTTACTTTCAAATTGGTACACCAGGTAATGTTATAAAATCTAATAAGAAACAGCGCATGGAATGGACGATTGCAGTCTTAAGCGAGTCGTTTATTATGTGATGAATGTATGTGATATCATACGAGTTTCTAACTGCGCACTATTTTAAATTTCCCCCCAAAGCGCCATTTCGTTGTATCTAGCGTGGCCAATCAAAACGCGAAGAGAGCGCAGTCGCGAGTGCTATCGGAAAGGCAGCAACGGCGGCGGCAGCTCGTCCTGTTTACGTCGTGCTGTCTATTTCAGTAAATTTCGCACGTTCGAAATATGTTATGTTCTGGATTACAGATTAAAGTGTATCACAGGAGGATGTAACGGAACCGGCTTTTCACGCTTGCTACAGTACAATCAGCATAAATATCACAGATAACGTGTTCACTTGAATATACTAACCTTGATGTTCGCGGGTGGCTCTTCGAAAGTTAGAAGCATATATCTGTCGCCACGGCTTTCAGGAGATCGTTGGCGAACCTAAAGAATACAATACTTATCAGTTGCACACACTAACACGCGATAAACAGATCGATCACAAAAATGAGGCGGTTGACGAGTCGATGACACTGCACGTACCTTTACGAACGTTTCCACAGCGCCCTTGGCTACATCGAGCAACGTTGGGCGTCCGCCCAAATAAGCTCTTTGGTTCATAGAGGCTGATGTATCTATTAGAAAAACTATTATAGTCATCGTGAAAATTGCCTAAATACCCTTTTAAAGACATTAAATATGCGCACGCTATATGAACTAAGAACAAATATGGCCGCTACATCGTACGCAGACTCGCTGAGAGGCGACCGTCCGACAGCCGCTTCGACGAGCAGCTGAACAAGCTACGCCACGAAGACTCCAAAAGTACCACGTGACCTAATCATTCGTTCGGCAATTCTCGTGCTCCAATAGAAAAACGTTCGGCAACCCTCGTAACCTAGCAATAATGTTGCCAAATCCTGTATTTTGTTTCCTCATTTTCCTATATACTTATTTTGAAAAATGACATTATCAAATACCTTTCAATTATATTGTATAAAGTACGTATAATACTCTGGGTGCGACACAACCTGTCGCTGTTTCACCTGTTGATGTATCTTTGGGGGCTTGGCAATTTTTTTATTATTCAATGTTTAGAGACTTTGAAATCCTTAGTGAAAATACTTAAATTGGATTTAAAATGTTATATACTAAGGTTCCAGATATTATAAATATATTTCATTTTTTTTTTAATTAATTTAATACAATAGTTACATCTGGAAGAATATGCAACATAGCCCTGGCTCCTAAGATAGTAAAAATAACCGTTTTTCAGGAGCCAGTACGTCCTTTATAAACTGCAAAATTACACATAGATTAAAAATTATGACATATATAATAAGTGTAGAGCAATAATTAATATTTAATTTTAACTTGCCTAATAGGGAAATTAATTTGTGTCGTAATTCAAATTATATGGTGGTAGCACTTATCATTTCTTTAATAAAGTACTATACTTTTCATCGCTGGGTTTAATTTTTTTTATGAACACCTGTAATTATTTTATATTTGAATTAATGATTTTTATTGGGAATTTAATATAATCAAGTACCATCTAAATAGGTAAACAAAAAACTGACTAGTTGTTTTCAAAGCAGTGTTTGTTTTCAGATTAAAGCCTGCACAATCATGAAGAAACGTCAACCAAAAAATGTCAAAGCCGCATTACACATACCTACTTTTGTTATTATTATATTTATAACGTAAAATTATTCATTCAAATTGTGACCTTAACGCGTCTAAGAAATAATACAAAAGCACGAGCACACTACTATGTTATTTGAACTTAAAGCGAGCATCGTGATAATTGAATGAAAATTCTGCCCAACTGTCGCGATGAATTGTGGCGCGGACACTAAATGATGCATCTGGTTAGTTTATTGTTCATATCAACTTAAAAATACTGTTCCCCTATAAAGTGCGAAAAGTTTATAAATGGCAATACATGCAAGTACTGTTTAAATAAGCATATACCAAAGTAAGCAATTATTTTATTATCAGTGGAGAAAAATACTAGTTCTACGGGATATACTACGATTTAGAAATATTGAATCTCGAAGCTTATGTATTTGTTCACTAATACTGTTACACGGTAGTATTATAAGGGCGCGAAAATTTAAATGTCGATAGGGAGGGAACTTTAAACATAAGATCGGAAAAAAATGTTATAAAACGTTAGTCAAACTTAGATCAACACAACAATAAGTTTTTATGGTCAAATCAATGATAATATACTGTATTATTTTAATCATTGGGTCATCAATCTGTAATTAACACAATAGTTTATTTGTTTAGGCAGGACTTAGATACGCCCGAGCGCCATCATTATCCAGTTTGTGAATTGATTCCTCTGGGAATTAATATATTTATTTAATTTTCGGCATTACCTGTTAAATAATATTAACTCAGAAGCATGGACGTATGAAAAATAATAATACATTTTATAAACGTCCATATCTCCATGGTCATAATAAAGCCTAATTAATGTTATTAAATGTCAATCAACATGTTAATCAAATCAAAACCAATTAATTTATAAATAACAACATTGTAACTTTCATTGAAATAAAATTATAATTCAATAAAATTACATAACTATGACATGACATAGGCTACTTATTGTCTTATTTTAACCCCCACTTTCCTTAAATGGGGGTTCCAAGTTTGAAAAGAGTATTCCGCAAGTTTTAGGTCAAAAGCGTCGAAACGAAACTAGGAAAAATCGCACTAAGTGATGTTTCCCCGCGGGATTCGAACCCAGTGATTCAGCCTACAAAGTCCTAATCAAACTGGAAAATAACTGAAACTGATTTTCACATTCCGGGCTCTTCGTGGTAGGTACACGAACACAACCACGCTTCATGTAGGTAAATCTTTCCAGACGACACTTTGGTTCACGTGTCAACAGATGGCTAGAGCTGTTTTCGTTCGGCCTCGTCTCGTCTCGTCAAGTCGAAGCACCAGACACTTCCATACCGTCTTTACTGGAACCATTTCGCCACAGTTTCAGGCCCCAATTTGAGAACCTTTGGATAAGACTAGAACGCTGAAATTTTCATGATCCAGTAAGCTATAATTACATACTTTAAATCCAAAATTTAAAGTCTTGTAGGTCATTTAGTTCCGAAGTTTAGCGAAGGCAAAGTTTCGCATTTAAGACAGACACTCACTCACGGTCGTATATTCGTTTATACTAATAATTTAAACATACAATCATTTGAATAAATGCCCTTTATTTTTCATCAATGTGCCAATTTTATGCCAATGTTTGTATTTATTCATAAGAAAAGCGGAGGACCGGGATATCTGGCGCAGAATAGGGGAACAAGGGAACCAATATCAAGCAGTAGACTGCGATAGGTTGACGAGAGAGAGAACGCTGTTCTGTGGCGACAAGATGAGATAAACGCGGGCCCAAGCACTCGAAGCACTCGAACCCAAGGTGCGTCCATATAGACATTTGGGATGAATTATTTCGTATAGACCTCGGAATAATATCAAGTCAAAGACCTTTCCAAGACGGGTATTTTAACACCCCATTGAACCATGTAGCTACAAAAACGTAACGAAAGCGATGGTCATCGCTTTTGCGTCAACGAACTTTGCTGGGAACAAGCCCCTGCCAACGCGATCGATATTAAAACCCATCTTAGCATTTAGAGAGTGTGCTGAAATCAAGTTTAGAAGAGAGTCAGGCTTGCAATCTTTTGTATTGGTATGTCAACTTTAATGACGAACGACGAATTTTAATCACCAATGTGGTACTGTCGAAATATACTCACTCAAACTCAAAATATCATAATAAATATATATAATAATACATTATATATTTAAAATTAATTAAAAATATTAAAAAGATATAGGTTACGTAGCCAGGAGAAGAGGGCTTTTAAAAACAAATGAAAGTCGCGGTCAACCGTTCGCTCTGGCTTTCAGTACACAGTTGATTTTATTTATTAGACATAAACTTACATTGAGTACCTTATCTTCATAGCTTATAACTAAGGTAACCTAAGCCTTTTGCACTGGAAGACGTTACGCGGATGTAACTCCTCCCCCTTAAGCTTGAAGTACGACGAAGAAGGAGGCTACTGTAGCAGGGTCTCTGGCAATCGCAGCTGGTGATCTTCTCTTTCACGACGACGATGAAAGTAGCGATGTATGGCAAACCATATTGCAGCTGAGGTTATCAGGATAATCAGGCAAATGGTCAGCCATCTGGGAGTTACTGTGATGGTCCTATAGTCATCAGTTTCTCGTTCTAATTGAATCTTCTTTAATATTTTATTTAGGTTGTCTAGTGGGATGTCTTCAATGTGAAGGTTCACTGCTGTACGCTGAGTAATCGCTGCGTCTATTTGTAGTAACGGGATGCTATCTTCAATAAGATGTGTTTGCAGCTTTCTGCTAGTTATCTCTTCTGTGCATTGGTTATTGAAAGTGATCAATACAATGCCATGACAACGTTGATATTTACATCATTTCCACAGATGGTCTCGATTACTTCTTCTCGTTTGAGGATGACAATCCAGTTGTTTTCCTTGATCTGCTTGATGATGTTATTGTCGTAATGGGCTGTTGCATAGGTGCAATTATTATTTGTTTTTGTTTATGTTGAAGTAGTCGCGCGATGCAATCTTGCAGGTGGTGCCATTCTACGTGTCGCTATATTGTGGTATCTTCGCTTATGATCGTGCACAGCTCGTGGGGGAACACAGGTCAGTGGGGTACGCGAACTCGTTGCTTCCCTATATAAGGTATGGGTTTTTGGGACTGAGGACAGCATTGTTTTGTTTTGAAATAAAATATAAATGTATAATATAATAAGGGGGACCTCTAATACAAAGTTCATTGATTCATTTGTATTGTAAGCCTTTAGTGTTATTGTTAGAGCGTCGGTGACTCAGTGGTACGGACTGTCCCCTTCCTACCGGGAGGACTGAGGTTCAAATCCCGACACGTACCAATATATTTTAGAATTTTCGAAGATTTATGTACGTTATCCGTCGCTCTTACGGTGAAGCGATCGCAAAAGCGATGGTCATCGCTTTTGCGTCAACGTACTTCGCTGGGATCAAGCCCCTACCAACGCGATCTATATTAAAACCATCTTTGAGCATTTAGAGAGTGTGCTGAAATCAAGTTTAGAAGAAAGTCGGGGTTGCAATCTTTTGTATTGGTATGTCAACTACCTACTATAAATGAATATATATATATATATATTAATATATAATATATATTATATATATATATATATATATATATTAAATTCGTCGTTCGTCATTCAGTTGACATACCAATACAAAAGATTGCAACCCCGACTTTCTTCTAAACTTGATTTCAGCACACTCTCTAAATGCTCAAAGATGGGTTTTAATATAGATCGCGTTGGTAGGGGCTTGATCCCAGCGAAGTACGTTGACGCAAAAGCGATGACCATCGCTTTTGCGATCGCTTCACCGTAAGAGCGACGGATAACGTACATAAATCTTCGAAAATTCTAAAATATATTGGTACGTGTCGGGATTTGAACCTCAGTCCTCCCGGTAGGAAGGGGACAGTCCGTACCACTGAGTCACCGACGCTCTAACAATAACACTAAAGGCTTACAATACAAATGAATCAATGAACTTTGTATTAGAGGTCCCCCTTATTATATTATACATTTATATTTTATTTCAAAACAAAACAATGCTGTCCTCAGTCCCAAAAACCCATACCTTATATAGGGAAGCAACGAGTTCGCGTACCCCACTGACCTGTGTTCCCCCACGAGCTGTGCACGATCATAAGCGAAGATACCACAATATAGCGACACGTAGAATGGCACCACCTGCAAGATTGCATCGCGCGACTACTTCAACATAAACAAAAACAAATAATAATTGCACCTATGCAACAGCCCATTACGACAATAACATCATCAAGCAGATCAAGGAAAACAACTGGATTGTCATCCTCAAACGAGAAGAAGTAATCGAGACCATCTGTGGAAATGATGTAAATATCAACGTTGTCATGGCATTGTATTGATCACTTTCAATAACCAATGCACAGAAGAGATAACTAGCAGAAAGCTGCAAACACATCTTATTGAAGATAGCATCCCGTTACTACAAATAGACGCAGCGATTACTCAGCGTACAGCAGTGAACCTTCACATTGAAGACATCCCACTAGACAACCTACATAAAATATTAAAGAAGATTCAATTAGAACGAGAAACTGATGACTATAGGACCATCACAGTAACTCCCAGATGGCTGACCATTTGCCTGATTATCCTGATAACCTCAGCTGCAATATGGTTTGCCATACATCGCTACTTTCATCGTCGTCGTGAAAGAGAAGATCACCAGCTGCGATTGCCAGAGACCCTGCTACAGTAGCCTCCTTCTTCGTCGTACTTCAAGCTTAAGGGGGAGGAGTTACATCCGCGTAACGTCTTCCAGTGCAAAAGGCTTAGGTTACCTTAGTTATAAGCTATGAAGATAAGGTACTCAATGTAAGTTTATGTCTAATAAATAAAATCAACTGTGTACTGAAAGCCAGAGCGAACGGTTGACCGCGACTTTCATTTGTTTTTAAAAGTCCTCTTCTCCCGGCTACGTAACCTATATCTTTTTAATTTTTTTTCGGCATCGGTATAGGGTGATTAGGCCTTAGACGTCCACGCGGGTCCAGTGTGGGTTGGCCGACTTTACGGACACCCTTTGAATCTCTTCGCAGACATGCGCAGGTTTCCTAACGATGTTTTCCTGCACCATAAGCGCGTCGGACAACGTACGTATAATTTCGAAAATTCCTAAACACATTGATGAGCTAAAATAGAAAATTTATATATACTATTTGATTCCATAAACGAAATGAGCTTTATTTACAGGTTTGTTACGCCATGGCCCACCAAGGGAATCGATGATCGTGCGCCATCCCCAATTTTCATACGAAATACGGATTGCGGCAATCGACCACCCAAGGAGCCGACTCAGCACAGGTGCATCGCCGGCCCGATCACCGCGCCGCGGAACTTAGCAAGATCACTCTGTTTCTAACATCGAACATTGTCGCGTCTCAATTAATTGTAATTTCTTTTATTTCAATAAATTAATTATAAGTAAATTCGTTTTCGTGGAATCTCCACACTCATATTAAAATAAAATGCTGTTTGTTGGTAGTCTTATATAGAAATATGTCAACCGTCTGGTGGTTGATGGAGTGAAAATTGTTTCGTCTGGTGATTGGTGGAATGAATATTTATGTTTACAATGAGGCGTAAGTGTGAGCAAGTAGTGAAATGTACGCAAAATATAAAAATGTGTATGTGTGTTGCTACTGCATCCGGAACAGTTTCTCGGGTTTTTTGTGAGCATATAACGTATAGATCAATACTGTATTAAATCATTGTTTACAACGAATATGTTTTTTGTTTACTTATTCTCCATAATTACTTTCCATAGAACAATGATTCATCCATCTATATGTCACTGTAAAAGTCGGAAGTGCGATAAGGCATACTAACACATTTTTGTCATCCGACTGAGATATGGCGGTGCACGGTCGAAACCTACGAATTTCACTAAAAAAGAAGCTTAAAATATGTACTTATAGAACATATCAGTGCAGTACCTAATTGGAAACTTATCGATATTACGAGGTGCCATCCCTAATAAAATCCGCCATTTGCGACTTGCAGCTTTTGAAACTCGACACGACTTTGTATAATAGATATAACATGTCTTCTTAATTATGTCTATGGGTTGAGGAGTTTCATTTCAGGGCTGGCAACCCTGACTGACGCCTGCTGTCAATGTCAGGAACTCGGAATGTCAAGTCAACTGTCATACAGATGATACAGATTGAATAAGTAAATTTCTGAATTTATGAACATAAACTTTTCTAGTGCTTATTTTTTCTGAAGGAATAAGAAATTCGCGGCACTAAACTTTAATATTCTAGTCTTCATGTGGTAATATTTCAGTATTTATCTATAAAATGGAGGATGTTTTGGCAAAGTTGGGCTCAGCTGCTATTAGTTCGGAAGTCAAGCCAGAGAAAAGTGATTTTGAGTCTCTCTACAAAAACTGGGGAAAATTAAGCAACCAAGAAGAAAGACGAAAAGAAATATTAGAAAATCAAAAGAAGTGAGTATCACTATAAAAGTATAACCTAAAAATTAAGTATTTGCTCAAGTTTTATTGATCATTTTTTAAAAGTAATACCTATTAATTAGATTTTACACAAAACATTTTGTTGTACTGTCTATGTTTATTGTATGAAACAACTTGTTACAGTAATCGCCACTGCAAATTGGACAAATTAAGAGGAATATTAGAGATAGTTAATGCTGCTGAAGATACAAATGTATTCAAACAAGATCATCATAAGAGAGTATGTTCCCAGTAATACTACACATACTATTCTAATTTTAAATAATTATAATGTGTCATCAACCAATTAATGCATTAATTAAAAATGAAATTTATTTTATTGTCATACAAATGAATTGAGAAAGTAAGTGACCTATATAGTGCTTCATAGACTGATAATGCACCTACCATCTTTATATGTATTAAATATCCAATGGTAATACTGCTTGTCTCGCTGTTCAGCTCAGAACACTGCTATGCCAAGAGTGTGTCTTGTATAATGGGTGAAATAAGTAGAATCTTGGTATCCACTCCCACATGATGAGCATTAACTGATAACAAAATTAAAAATCTTTTAGAGTCATACTATGTATTAATATAATATATATTTGGTTTTCAGGCACATTATAGGCCAAACATATATGTAGCTGGTTTTAACAGTGCACCATTGACATACAAAAATATTCTGATGTTATCAGAATGGATGATAGAGCGACCAGATGACTTTAATGAAGACTGGTATGTGAGTCCTTGTCCTAAGGGAGTTAGGATGCTTGTTGTTGCCAATTGTGTAAGTAAAACCTTAATTTATTTGCAATATTCACAAATGGTTTCACAGTGCCATCTAGCACAAATTTAAGTGAAGGATTTGTACTATTTTTTTTTATGTTACAAAGTTAACAGGATGGTCAGGGCGCTCACCTGATGGTAAGTGATACGCCTGACCTTGCCAGAGCAGCATTGAAGGAGACCAATAACTGATAGACAATTATAAGTCTTCATCAATGCTGCATTGTGCCCATCATCCGAAGCAACAGATATTAGGTTTCTTATACCTGGTAATTTCATTAGCTTCAGTGCCCTCATCTCGAAACATTAAAGTGCATAGCACTCTTATTCACAGGATGATATCTGGCACTGCAGTGGTACCTACTTAGATAACTCAGTATTGAGTCTACCACCAAGTTAACTATAAGTTAGTAACAATGAATAAAATACATGTATTCCTTTTTGTAATAATTAAGTAATGTTAGTACATAATATTATTTTCAGGGAAAAACCAAATGCTATACAAAGTATGGTCAGTTCAGACTTTCCATTAACACGGCTCTACCAGGTGGTAATGGTAATCCTGAAAATCACAATATCAATAGATGTTGTGTTTTAGACTGTTTCTATGAAGAGCGTACTAGCACCATGTTCGTTATTGACTTCTTAGCTTGGAACAACCAACCACCAATGACAGATTGTGATGTAAGTATTGCATTTAGTAATTAAGTACCTACTTCTATCCTTCCTTTATTTCAATTGTGTGACAGGATTAAATGGACAGGAATGTAACTTGGACCTTAAAAATGCTAAAATATTGTCTTACGCCGATGACACAGCGATCGTCTTTACTGGCTACAGCTGGGCAGATACAAAATAGCAACCGAACTAGGGATGAGAAAGGTTGCATCATGGCTCAAACCAACCTCCTTACTCTTAACACTGCTAAAACTAATTATATTTGCTTCAGCATCAATAATAATCGTCAACCAAATAACAACTACAATATAAAAATACATACCTGCCATTCAGATTTTACTAAAGATTGTAATTGTCCAACAATAAGTAAAGTAAACAATGTGAAATATTTGGGAGTAATCGTAGATCAAAGGTTATCATGGTATCCTCAAATTGACATGATTGCATCCAGAATAAGGAAATTTAATTGGATCTTCCTTACACTTAATACATTGTTTTTACTCACGTGGTAAATAGCATTGGCATCACAAGAATATATTAAATGAAATTTACATTTCCTTGGTTCAATCGATAGTAACTTACTGCATCCGAGTCTGGGGCGGCGCTCGCAAAACGCATTTTTTAACGGTTGAGAGAGCTCAAAGAACTTTACTCAAAATAATTTATTTTAAGAAGAGAATGTTCCAACCGAAAATCTTTATCATTTGAGCAAACTTTTATCTGTAAGAAAGATTTACATTACAAGAATAATATTAAGCAAACATAAAACCTTAATATATGATCCTCTAGTAGAACATAAAAGAAGAAGTCGTCAATACAAAGTGGCAATAATTCCCAAGGTCAGAACAGAGTTTGCTAGGTTGCAATCAGAATTCCAGTCTTCCCATCTATATAATAAAATAAATAAAATACTAGATATTTATAGCAGAAGTTCATATGAATGTAAATATAGAGTACGTAACTGGCTTCAAGATCTTAGCTATACTAAAACCGAGGCATTGTTTAAAATTGATAAATAGATGTTAGGCATTACATAGACACTCACACACGAGTACACCTTCTCACATTACACAAACATACCACACACACACGCACACGCACGCGCACGCGCACGCGCACGCGCACACACACACACACGCACGCACGCACGCACGCACGCACGCACGCACGCACGCACGCACGCACGCACGCACGCACGCACGCACGCACGCAGCACGCACGCACGCACGCAGCGCACGCACGCACGCACTGCACACGTGCGCTAGTGTCAATTCTGTTAGCTATGTAAATTTTGCACAATTGTTATGCAGAGCGTTGTCTCCTGGAACAGGCAAAATTTTGCTTAAAAGGAGGCTTCGTCTACTAGTTATAAGCACGTGTTTGGAAAGTAATAAAGAACTTTTTGATTTTGATTTTATTTTGAGGAATGCTGTTATTAGAGAAAAGTGTGGTCTGAAAGTAGATGTATTGTCAAAAGTAGAAAGAGGTATGTTAGGATGGTATGGACACTTGGAGCGCATGAGTGAAAGGAAAATAGCAAAGCAGTTTCATTGTGCGAATGTGGAAGGATACACGGGGCGCGACTGATCCAGGAAGACTTACTTAAACCAAATTGGTCAAGTCATTAAGATGGCTGGGGTCCCAAGCAAAATGAATAAAAGAGCTTGTATGAAACGATTGATGGATGTGAATGAAGCTAGGGAAGTATATCAGGACCGCCCAAGGTGGCATTCTATCATCTATTCCTACCCCTCTGGGACCAAGGCGTGAGCTTTATTTATTTATTTTTTATCCTTCCTTAGTATTTAAGCATTCAACTTTTCCAAGCCAATTCAAATAAAGTAAACAGAAGTCAAGAATTGTTATACCTGGACGACATTGACTATTAGATACCTCGATAGATTAAGCAGTCATTGTAATCCTAAGATTGTAGCTGGCACCAACGTCTTAACATGCCCTCTTAAGCATGGAGTCATCTTTCTTTTCAGAGAGGTGATTCAGTGTGATGTCTTTTCATAGAAGTTCAGTTTTAGCATAACATGAAAAAAAAAACAAGAGCAGAGAAGTTTGCCTTTGCCTTAGATTATGAAACAACGCAATCCTCTTTTATCTTCTTCTTCTTCACCACGCTTAGGTGAAGTAAGTTGTATGGAGGCTAATCATTTGTTTTTCATTAAAAAAAAACCCTACTACCACATTATACCTAGATCAAAATAATTGATTTTTCGTCAACTCTATACATATTTCAAATGTCATATGAATATTGATTTCAGACCGAGTTCCGTTATTTTTGGCTGCAGTCGCAGTTTGCTGAGAAACCCGAATTAGGTGTTATAAATAAAAAAAATAAAGTTAGATTTGTTTTGTTGCCAAAAGTTTCGTGCACTCCTGAAGAATTAAATAAGTAAGTACCACGTATTCTGTTTATACAATAAATGAGTAGACGTAGTTGATTTATAAGAAAAAAATTTTTTTTCTTTATTGTATTATCATCATAATCATTTCAGCCATAAATCGTACGTACGTACGTAGGCCTCTACAATGCTAGGCTACGTCTAGTTTTACGTTAGCGATTGCGCAATTTTTAACCCATTGAACGCCGTGAATTCTGACACAATAGAAAATCTATTTTGTCTGGCGCCGTATTTAAGGCGTCATTACGAAAGTCTTATGCAATACATCCTACCCTACGATTTTTTCACAAGTTCAAAGTCAATCAACACGCAATGGAGTGACGTATACTAGGGGTCTCTATTAAGGATAAATTTGAAATGATGTTATTCGTATATGAACCAAAATTACTGACGTAACTTGTCGGATCAGCAAGTTGAAGTCGCAATGGGCCGGTCACATATGTCGCAGAATCGATAGCCCTTAGAGTAGATAATGTAGGCTGCGTCTTGGGAAGCGTAGTGTGGGACGCTCTCCAGTTTGAACATACGACTTGCAAAAGGTCGCTGCAGGAAGTTGAATGAGACAAGCGATATCCGCAAAATGCGATAGACCTATGTTGTATAACAGTGGGTTGCGATAGGAGAGAAAGCCAAACGAAAAATAATGAAATTGACTGTTATATTTCATAACGTAAACATATTGAAATAATTCCACTAAATGTTAATTAGTTTTAATCATGCAGTAATTCCATATCATGCAATTGGGTATTTGACACCACTAATCGTTGACGCACTTTTTATGAACTGTCAAAAAGGAACGTTTCCATATATTTTGTATGAGATTATTGATATGTAACATCATTGCTCATCAATTAACCTCATATTTTTTGATTTCAGTCTATTTAAAAATACAATATTGCAAATAAACAAAAGTGATCAATGAAACGACAAATAAAATAAGATGCGCTTTTATAAAAATAAGGTTCGGTATTTTATTGCGGATGGTGGAAAATACCGAATTACTGCATGCATGCAAATACATGCAATTAATGGTTAAAACTAATGTTATAATACAGCTTTAATATTTTTTTTCAGAGTAATGATGACATGGCCACACTTTGAAGACAATTTTCCAGCGCTTGATGGATTTTTATTTTACCATAAAAAAGCTCATTACATATCAGGACAAACGCCATTAGTAGGCTGGTTATTTCCTTACATGGTTCCAGAAATTTTAGGAGCTGGTAAGTGTAAAAGTACATAGGTTTACTGCATTCATTGTTATTTAATCTTTGGTTTGTCTATTGTATCACTCATAAAGCTCTCAAAGCTTCATCATTTTAAATATTATCATAATGAGTATTCAATGGGTTAATAAATTAGCCAAAATTATAAAAAGGCGTAGTACTGTAGAGCGTCGGTGGCTCAATGGTGTGAACTGTTGACCTCCTACCGGGAGGGCTGAGATTCAAATCCCGCCACAAACCAATGTGTTTTCAAATTTTCTAAATTATATGTACATTATCCGACGCTCTTACGGTGAAGGAAAACATCGTGAGGAAACCTGCAGATGCCTGCGAAGAGATTCAAAGGTTGTGAGTGAAGTCGTCTAACCCGCACTGGGCCCGCGTAAACGACTAAGGTCTAAACACCCTTATGGGTAGGATCGCCTCCATAAGGGTGTTTATGGGGGCGATCCTACCCATAAGGGTGTTTATCATCTGCAGTTTGATATGCCCCTTGGCGGGGACGTTTAATTTAATGAGCGGATGATGATGAAGTACTGTAGAGTTCCTTAATTTATTTACTTACAGATATCACAGTACATTCAGCATATTTACAAGAAAGACCCAAAGATTATGTAGATCAAGCAACATTCATTAAGTATTTTGAAGAAAAGTATGCTAAAAGAGACTTTGTTCATGGTAAAACAAAAAAGAAGAATGCGATGGATACGTCTGATGTTTCTAGTTCTGAGGTAATATAAAAATATTATTACTCGAAAATTATGAACCTATTTTAACACCATGGAATTGTGAATCGTGGAACCAGCCTTTAACACTGCAGGGTACAAACCATTACAAACAACATGGCTATGGGTTGATTTAAACCGTAAAGTTGACTGTATTCAAAATGTATCTAAGATTTTATCTAAAAGTGTAAAATATGTGGAAGTATCTTTTCAATATTTTTTCCAATGTAATAGTGATAATTTATAATGCGTCATAATGCATGTGCAGTTTGTTTACTTCAAATTGGAACTAGTGTTTAAGTTTTGAATAAATTCATTAGAGGAAATTCGGGCTAAATAGTTAATAAAGCTACAAAGGGGCTAAAGGATGCACGGCCCTTTCACACATATTTTAGTCTAATAATCCGATCTGTCATGAATTTACAATTAATCCGAAATAGAATTGTATAAATAATCATGTTGTTGACTATCAAAATACCATTTTATTTATAACTAACTCTACAATGTAAGTTACATTCTTGAAATAATTATGCTTTCAGAATGCTATGAAAAAGTCAACCAGGCAGAATCTGAAATGGATTCCGATGAAGTCCTGCCTAATACAACATATTGTGACACAAAAACAATGGAATGCCATAATGTTTAAGATATCGAAATTGATAAGTTCGATAAAAAATATTGTTTTTGTACAAAATCTTTTTTATATAGTGTATGTACCTTATATTTAGGTCACATAATGATGACATAGTATAAGTAAATATTACGATCTCGTGTTTTATTATACTGTTATTGTAATTAAACTATGTTACATGTGCGACGTTTTGGCTTTACGCAATTCTTAGTTTACAAAAAGTGGTTCTCTCGCTTCAACCCATCACAGTCCACTGCTGGACATAGGTCTCCCCCATTTGTGGAAGATATCCCGGTCCTTCGCTTGTCTCATCCAGCCTCCACCAGCGTTCTTTCGCAAGTCATCGTGGTTACTTGCATCAAAATAAAAAGTAACCAAAATGTTCATTATCACCATCATCATTACAGCCTAATATGTCCACTGCTGAACGAAGGCCTCCCCTAATGATTTCCATGCGGGCTCAATTATAGATATTACTTTTAACGATGATTTGTTATTTTATGTGTATGCTAAGCGTTTTGCTTAAAGAGTCTTTCCTTATATATTAGCAAAAATATGTTTTCTCAAAGTAAATATGACCATTTTATATATTGACTGTTTTAAATTTTTTCGTCTCCTGTTGTAAATTTGTGGTTGTAGAATAAAGTTATGTGCCTAGCGGATTAGGGTATATTAATTCCAATTTATAAACAAATACATAAAAATGAAAATAAAAAAATTAAATGCTATGCAAAAAAAATAATAAGCGAAATTAAAATGTAAGCATCTTATGTCTAAAATAAGCATATTATAATTTACACAAGGTATTTTACATACATGAAGTTTAAGTTCTTTTAAGGCTGGGCATCTATTAGCCATAAGCGACTTTCGACACTAAATTGCTTTAAAAATGTAACCCACTCTTAGATCTAAATAGTAACCCTTACAAGAAGGATTTCTATACCGTAAAGAAAGATACCTCTGAATGCCTAAGAGGCAGACATATTGCTCAATCTCATATACAATACAGGGACCAGTTTGATATTGCAGAAGTGTATAGAAATGCTTGTCCTTTGGAAATTAATGATGAGAAACTATTTTCGAATTCTGCTCATCTTATTTGCCTATGTTGGCAAGTTGCTTTTCTTGCAGCAATAATTGGCAAAACGTTTTATTTCCTTTTTATTTGTTAGTAGGACTCCAAAGAAGAAATCGCTATAATATTTATGAATATTATTTGAAGTTGACTGTGGTCATTATCTAATTTCTCATGGTTATGTTTTGTCCTAAAAATAAATTACCAAAGGTTGTGCGTGAAGTCGTGTCTCTAAAGTTTCATAAAAGGTTTCCTTTTTATCAATGATCTGCAGCCACAGACTAACAAAAAAGTTTCCGTGTTAAAAATAATGTCATGTAAGTACTAGGTAACTGCAAGGAATGCATTATAAGTTCACCTTTAATCTTTTACGATGCGTTTTGGTTTCTTTTGTTGTTTTGTTTTATTTTGTAAGTATTCTTACTTGTATTATACAATGTTATTGATTATCGTATATATTGTACATATGCATTTATGCATGCATTATAATAGGCTATCTTCTATTTGTAAAAAATAAATATAATAACAATCTTGCCTTTTTGTTTTAATTTCAAATTGGCATAACTTAAATTCAATAAATTTACAATGAATAAAATGAAAGTTGTAGACGTTATAGTGGGGTTGAATGCCCTAACTACCTAATGCACATCTGTGTTTCGGGGTGAGGGCACTGTAGCTAGTAAAATTACCCGGTAAAAGAGACTTACTGTTGTTGTCTCGGGTGTTGGGCTCAGTGCGGCACTGATGATGAATAATAACTGTTTGTCAATTGTTGGTCTCATTAAAAAACCAAAAAAAGTGTTACAGAGTGGGCCGTCACTATATGCCTCATAATATGTGTAGTCCTGGTTATAGAACTTGTTTTAATTTATAATACCTACGTAGGTATGAGTTGATTCAGTACCAAAAAAAATCGAAAGAGGTAGTCGTATCTAGTGCTTCTCGGAATAAATAAAGACTGTCAAACCTGCCTATAGTACACCATTTAACTGATCCATATTATAAAGCTATAAATAAAACTAAAATTTTATGAAGCTATTAAAACACCATTAATAAAATACATGCATTAAGGTTTACTTAAAATTCAAGAAATAAATACCTGTCTACAGTCTCCAAGTACCTACCTACTGTTATACGGAAAAGAAACGACCAACGCTACCATCCCTAATCAATTGAAGAGTGATGTCACGTCACTAATATCGCTCTCTTGACATTAACATTGTACGGCGTACGCGGAAACAGTCATATTGTAACACTAAGATTTAATGTACCTATTAATAAATTTTGTTTAAACTTAAAGAATCATTTAATACTTCATAAAGTCATTTTTAAAATGTTACTTTGATTTAGTAGATAATAATAATAATAACCTTATTATCTATGAATGAAGAGAATTAATATTCTTATATCGAGAAAGCTATTACTTATTTACGATTTCCTCATATGAGTAAGTGCGCTGCTTTAATATCTACCAACACAATTTTAGCGTGATCGGATTTACGACTAGCAAATAATCGTCAAAGTTTTATTGCACACTCCATTTGTTACCATGTAGACGTCTACGACTTTTTAAGATTGACCTATACCCAAGACAATCTTGCAAAAGTTAACTCCTTACTTATCAAAGTACAGAGTCGATCATACCAATATTCAGCATTTAACGTCCCACCATCATCATAATAATCATCCTATATTGTCCCACCATAGCAGATTTTTTAAGTTACTAAGTGAACAAGACGGTCTGGACGCTCATCCGATGGTAGGTGATACGCCTGACCGTGATAGAGCGGCATTGAAGGAGACCAACAACTGATAAACAGTCGTAATTCTCCAACAATGCCGCACTGCCCCCCTCACCCCAAACAACAGATGATAGATCTCTTATACCCGGTAATTTCACGAACAAAAGAAAAAACAAGAATTAAAAAAAACTTTTATGTCGTAGATACCCTTGCATAGGCATACTCTACCTATGCATATGGCCTACAAAAGCTTACAAGTTATCCAGAATAGGTTCATGAGCAAAATATTCTAGGCCAACTGTGGTTTTTGCAAAATGAAAATCTCCACATCGACTTAGGACTGCCAACTATCTTCTAGTTTCAAAAGTTAGCAACCATACGCTTCTTCGACTTCATCTGCACATTTTAACCTCCTTAATAGCAGCAAACAATAGCATCTTAAAGCAAACATCCCTATTACGTATTCGACGACCCATGCGATCCGATTACTATCACCATCGCAGTGGACACAGAGTGCAAATAACATGCGCATAGGAGTAGGTATAAGAATTAGGTTCCGCTAGCGCTGGCCCTATAGGCTCGACTATAATATGTTTGCGTTACTGTACTGGCACACACGGTAACTTCGTAAACTACGCTTTTTTTCATGTTTTAATGTGGTGGACGCCACTCGAGATCCCTTCTGTCCCATCGGCCATCCGTTGTCCACATAGTGCGGACTACTGCCCTTTCTACTACTGTCCCTTTAGTGAGATCCGATACAAAAGGCCCTGTGTTTTGGATCGGATCGCGTACATAGGTACCTAGTCTTCTCCATGGTACGGTGGGCGACCATGAGCCTATTCAAATAGGGCCATTTAATTGAGTGACTACGTTTTAGAAGTTTTGGATTTGAAAATAGAATAATACTATTTATTCATAACTACCAATAAATAGTTCTGAGGTGCCATACATTTAATTGCAAAATAATGAAAGATGTGTCTGGTACTCTCAATTTATGACACAATATAGTAGAGCTAGGTACGTAAGTCTCAGTACTAACTCAGTACAAATTCGGCGATTTTGAATAAGAATTTCAGCGCAAAAGTTCCTTTTTTGATTTATTGCCGACAAGGGCTTTATAATCGCAAATTGAACAGTGAACTCTGAATCTGATAAATCATACTATAAATTGACTTGAACTTATGTGAATTTAAGACGTTTTCAAGTCATATCTCAGATTTAATTGCAACTGGATACAATATTTCCGGACCCTTGCGTAACATAAGTAAATACCTACCTACCTTGATAATATATGCCGGCCGGCTTAGTAGCCTAACATATGTTTGAGGAGAACAGCGGTCCGGCACACGGTGGTTAACCTCATTCTATTAATAATAATATCATCATCGTCAGCTTGTAACGGCCTACTGATGGGTACAGGCCTTCCCGCATAGAATAGCTATGGAAAGATTAGATCGTAACCCACCACGCGGGCCCAATGTGAATGGGTGGGTGTTAACGACTACCATCGTAACATTGTAGTCGGGACCGACGGCCTTATGTGCCCTCCGAAGCACGGAATCATGATACAGGATGCAATTATAAATAATAATAAATATCCACTGACATTCACAATCCTCAATTGAATGATGTGGTTTTTATTTTTGCTTTGTAAAAACCGGTGTCAAGAAAAGGGAAGCATAGTGCCAGTGAGCTCTAGTCCATAAGCTAAGTCTAAAAAAATTATATCCACTGACATTCACACAGAGCCATCTAGCCTCAAGTTAAGCGTGAAGCCTGTATTATGGGTACTAAACAACGGATAAACATACTTATTTTTTTTTGTAAATACATACATATTATACATAGAATAAACCCAGACCATTACAAACAGACATGTTCATTGACACAAATGTTTGTATTTAGAAAAAAGGAACGAAGTGATGTTCCCCATCGGTATTCAAATCCACGACCCCGGATCTCGCAGGCGATCGCTATGCCCACAAGACCATGGAGGCAGTCACTGGACCGTGGTCAAACTGCGGCCCGCCGCCCTTATTTGTGCGGCCGCCGCTTATGTGCGGCCGCGATCTAATCCGGTGAAGTTGTGAAGGCCATCCGCTGCCAACAGCAGAAAGAAAAAAATACCTGTTCCAAAGTATTTTTTTAAAATAAACAAGACTGTATAAACGACTTTGCATTCGACAGAATTATGATATTTCATGAATGTCGGAAATTAAGCTGATATAGTTCTTAATAATGCCCAAAGGGAAAAAAATATGTTGTTATACTTACGTTATGGCAATGTATTTCGGTGAGTAAGCTGGACGATGGTTTCGACGAGTATGTTCAATAACTCGCCTCCGTTTCGCGACTTAAGTGAGTATGATGTGCGTAGGTTTTTCGCTCAGCATACTCACCTCACTGAGCAAATACCAAACGAGCTATATAGCGCCATCATTTCATTTCATTCTAGGTTCAAAAGTCAAGCAGTTTTATTGCTGCTGGGCACTACTTCAAGAACACATTGTACATACATCATAGATTAAGAATTAGGGCCCTAACACCACGGCGCGTTTGCGGGACGGTGGTGGCTGGAGTAGGGGGTGCTAAGAATCCCCGGCTACGGACACTGCCATGAAAAACTACAACTGGCGACGTATAATGGACGCACACTACGGCTGGATCATCGCTTCTCCGACTAGAAGACGAGTTAAGTCGAATAAACTGGACCATACTAGGGGTATCAGAAGTTCTGAAGGTGGTGTCAGTGCACAAGACCTTGTTAATAGCATTGTGAAAATCAGTAGTGGTGTGTCGAATCGGGTTGCGTATCTCGTACTTAAATTCGCCGACAGGTACTTCCTGAAGGTGATACAGATATATGCGCCGACCTCGTCACGCGCTGACGAATAGGTTGAAGTCATGTATGAGGATATCTCCAGGGCCATGCATGGCATAATCTCGACCTTCTACAATGTTGTAATGGGGGACTTCAACGCTAAAGTGGAAGTACAAGAATGGACAAGAATTACCGGCTTAGTAAATTACATATTTGCACTTTTAAGAAGTCATAATAGGTAGTTTTCGCGGAGTAAGTTATAAATTTTCATTGATATAAAACACATATTCAGCATAAATACGACAAAAACCATAAAAATTGTTTAAGTATCTTCTCCTTGATGAAGACATCGCGTTAATTTTTACTTTACTTATAATAGTACTATGCCGAACTCGTGTCCTCATATAAAATATAAAGCTGTGGAATAAAAACTAAACCTGATAGATACAAACCGATAGTATTTGATTTGTTAAAGTAAAAGTTAAAAAAACCTTCGGAAATTTTCATAAGGTAAAATTTTGTATATATGTGTAATCTAATGAACAATATGTATGAATACTTTTCTCGACACCAAATTCCAAGCAAACTTCTGCGGCCCGGCATTGGCACTCACTATGGCATGTGTGGCCCTTGTTAAGAAAAGTCTGACGACCGCTGCACTAGACCAAGGAGGCAGTTGTATGTTTGATAATTACAAATAAAAATTTCCAACACGAACCACATGATAATTTGTGGTCTAAATCTAGTTACAGTCCTGGATTAACCCTTAAGCAAATTAAGCACTAGCTTAGGGCCCCACGTCCAGGGGGGCCCCCGACGAAGCACAAAAAAAATGAACAGAAGGTTTACTAGGAAATCATCATCAGTGAATGCCCGAAAAAGCCGCAAAGCGCATTTTTTTTTGTAAATAATTAAATATAGGTACTTTAGTTTTTGTTTTTGTGGCACCTACTCCACTTCCAAGGTACGTTTAATATATTTTCATCTATTTTATAAAAATACTAATGTTTTTAATAGTAACGCGCGCGCGATTATGTTCGGTTAAAAATAATTTCATGCAAAATCGACTTGCGTTTTTTTCGCAGTGCGTGGATTCGAGTATGTTACTCTTGTTTTTTTTAATCGTGTAGGTTTTTTTAAAGACAAATTCTTGTTCTTTTTCTTAGCGAGTGGACTGACCCCACACAAGTCCCTGTTTCAGAGTTTTGAAACCGCTTCACGGCCTTTGACGCGGTTTTTGATTAACGACAATTCGAAGGCGGCCGGGACGACGGCTAAACGTGCCCTCCGAAGCACGGAATCGTCTTTCTTTTAGGAGAAACAGGTGATATAGCCACAATGTCCTAACCTAACTGACAAAACTAACACTCACAAAGTGAAAATCATTACCTATGTTCAACTACTGCGCTATGCTACTAATTCCTGTTGACATACTGACAGGGGGGCCCCACAAGTGTGGATTGCTTAGGGCCCGAGTAGTCTTAATCCGGCACTGTCTAGTTATATCGTCCGTGAAACAGGAGTGTTACGCACTTGTGTTTCGGGATGAGGGCACTGTAGCTAGTTAAAATACTGGGTATAAGAGACCTTACATCTGTTGTCTGGGCTCAAGCGTTGACGGAGAATAATATCAGTTTTTGAATTGTAATGATGAAATATCAGTATATAAATACTAAATTGTGCTATGTTAAGGATTTCATTCTATCAATTTACCTTGTAAAAAGGGTTTTATGCTAAGTACCTATTGAAAGCAGTATGTCAGTCATAAAAGTATGTAGGTACAGACATGATTTCGGTGAACTTCGTATAAGCTAGTAGTACCGAAAAGCTTACGATGGATTGGAATATGACGACAATGAACTGGCACTTCGCCAACGAATTGTCCACAGACAACATAATACCCTTGATTCGATCGAGTTTCACAGACAACCCTTTAACCGCCGCTGACGGATATATCCATCTAAAACAATAGATTTCCAAAGTATCTGGAGCCCTGGCGGTTAAAAAAAATACTGCAAACTTATTATACCTACCTATACGGTCAATTTTCATAGCAGTGTTACATGTTGTTTTTCTATTTATATAATATTTATTGTGTACACATTAAAATTATCAGTACATTTTATTCATATCTCTGGCTACAGTTATGTTATTAACATTTGATAAAAATGAAAGAGTCGAACATTCTCATTATAAACCACTGTGACTGACTAGGCACCTCATCCTTTTATGTATATAACCCACCACGCGGACTCAATGCGGATCTGCAGGTGCTAAGAATGTAGCCGGGACCGAACCCGGGCCTATCTGTGTATTGTAGTATTTTTTCCTTAAAGTAAGGAAAATTTACCCTAAACCCAAGCATTTTAACTTTATTTACGCATTACGTGCATAAATGCATAATATCATAATTATTATGCTTTAGAATATAATCACCATCTACATTACAATTTAGTTGCGTAAACAAAATTCATTAACTGAAATAACCACTTGAAACGGGCATCTAATCTCTTTATATCCATGGAATTTAAATTCACCCTTAGCCCAAAAAGGCTCTGTCACGTTGCCCGCCCAGGCTTTTGTTGTAACTTCATCGAAATTTCTGCCGGATCATTTGGAAATCGCGGGTTGTTTGCATTTGGCTATCTACTGCATATTAAAACAATGTAACATTGTTGTTTATGTATTATTGGTTTGTTATTCTAAACAAAACATGCGGAAGATTAAGAAGTTTTGACCTCGGGTACAATTAGTATTTGTTTTGTAGAGCACAACCTAATCGCGTACATCTTATCCACAGCTAAATCTTGGATCCGATTGCAAATTTTAATTAAGTAATCGGTGGTCCGTGGTTTTTAACCCTTTTCTGACTTCATGATCAGTCTATGATAGCCCACTACTACACATGGCTAAGGGGGATTGGTCGGGACCCAATCCGCAGACCCAATGTGAATTGTTACTTATATAGATGATATTTATGATTCTGTTTTGTAATTATAAAGTACTTACACAGTAAGCTAGAAGTCTAAAATAATGATAAATTATTTTGGTTGCACTTATTATGCAGTAAACTTTATGTAATATCCTAAGTAGGTAGGTATTTATACTATTGCTACTAGCGTTTTTCATATTAAAAAAAGTAAAAGCAATAAAGCACCTTTGTTCCGTTCTTAAAACAAAAAACTTGCTTAATATCCGCGTTCATTACTATTTTTAGGATTTAAGTAAGTAAGAGCCGTAAATTAGATTATTCACTAAAAAATTTAGGACCGACTTTCCAATGAAAGTAATCCGAACTTAGATTCGTATTGGATGTCACTAAACGAACGAATAATATACTGTCTGGTTTTACCACAGCATAAGGTTCAATTTAAAATAAGAAAATATAAGATTAGCGTAGGTTAGAGATTTGGTCCCAGGTGGTTCTTACCTGAATTCATTTCGTGTGGTAAATTTCGTAATTCATTTGCACTAATGGGAGGCAAAGCGTTTAACCGTGCTATTATTTTTATAAAATCAAAGTTTGTTATTTATTTTTATAATATACTAAAGCAAAATATTTAAGAAAAGTACAAAAATAAATTATTTAAGAAGGTGTAAATTTGTTCATTAAATATTTTATTTTGTATAATTTGTTCGGCTGTAAATACAAAAATATGTTATTTTTAAAATTTTATTCGGATGTTTTTTTAAGCGTTATTATTTATTCCTTTTATTAATATAAATTTAAAATGTTTCGTTTATGTAAATAAAAAAAAATTAAAACAAAAATTATTGATCCAAAATAAATAAAAGCTACATTATTATTTTTTAATTAAAAAGGAACCGCCTTCAAAAAATGAACTGAAAAGAATAAAATAATTTCTATTATATACGTCACCTCTATTTTAATTTTGAATAAGAAAAAAACATGTATTCACGGTAGTGATATAAAATAATCATTAACTTGTTAATAACGTAATACTTATACTATTTCAAATAAAAAGCGTTCGTCGTTCTTTTAAAATTGGTTTGGCACCGACTTCAAATAGTATAAGTATTTAGTAACAAAAATTCTTTTTACATCGATCGAATTAAATTAATATCTTAGGAGATATCGCAGTTTTAACACACTTATATGAACGGATTAGCGGGTCAAAGTTAGCGCTATCACAGAGTTACTATATTAATTAATAATAATAAAATTAAAATACTAAACCTTCTCAATGTAACAAATACTTTACCGAAAACCGCATCGAAATTGCTTCAGCCAAACGCGAGATAATCGCGGACAAACATACATACATATCATACATAGCTGAAACACGAAATTCTGAGAATAGTGGCCCTTCCAAACCTGTCTTTATCTCTGAGAACTTGTCATCAAAAAATGAAGCGAATATTCTATCCTTGCACGCGTTTTTGCAAGTAGTAATGATTATAAAATATTGCTGGTGTACAAGTGGCAAGGTTTTATTCGTCAACGAGAAGAGGCTCTCCATTCTTCCTTTCAAATAAAAGAAGAAGATGACATTAATAAATTATCAAAATGCACATGACTAGTTTCGCTAAAGAAATTTTGTTATATAGTTTTTGTGTCTGTTAAATTGTCGCCTGGTGTACGGGTTAATCTGTATATGTTTCGTTATGAATTATGTAATAATATTAGGTATAAATCCAACACACTCACACAAACATACACACACGCACGCATAACACACCTACATATACAAGACTATTTTACTCAAACTTTACGTCGACTTCGCTTTATTATATGTTGCATTGGAGCTATTAATAGTACACAATTGGATCAGTATTTGATAAGCTTCGGAATTCGCAATAAAAAACATGAAAAACAAAATTACTGTAAACTCATAATAATTAAATATGAATGAACAACTACAGATATCTTCCGAAATCGACAACGTCTCTGTCAGTGATTCACGTATTTGCAGTCCAGAGAACGTGACAGATTACATAAAAAAGTCACCATACCAACTTAAAATATTTCATGTCAATATTAGGAGTATCGGCAACATTACTAATTTTTCAAATCTAGAAATTTACTTAAAAAGGATAAATATTGATCTTGACTTGATAATATTGTCGGAGTGTTGGTTGAAAAAATGTTCCCACCTCCCTAACCTGCCAGGATATCAAGTATATAGCACCGAGAGCTGCAATCAAAATGATGGAGTGGTTGTATATATAAGAGAAATATCTTCGCTAGAGTTGAAAAACTTAATGTGACTGATGCAAACTGTCTGTCTATCCAACTTTCAAGTACGGTGGTTATTCTTGCCATGTACCGTTCACCCTCTTGTAAGAACATTGAAAATTTTGCCAACTCACTTGACACAGTTCTATCTTCACTTCGTTCTTTTAAGACAGTTGCTATAATAGGGGATCTAAATATAACATAGCAACGGATACTATCGATAGAAACTCGCACATGTATCTCAACTTACTTGCATCTCATTCCATGCTGCCAGCTCATTTAATACCAACGAGAAATAATAACTGCATTGATCATGTGATGCTTAAGAGTGAAAATAGTTCAATAACTTTGGTTCTCGATTGTCTGTTCACTGATCACTATCCTTGATATTCTCTTGTTCTTCCAATACAAGATTTGATCACCCCAAAAGCTGCACCTCAAAGAGAGTAGACATCGAAGCCTGTGTGGCGGAACTTCAAACCAAAGATCTCTCTGACGTATTAAACATTCAAAATGCGGATGGTGCAGCAACACGTCTGACTGAAATTCTTACCTT